>OY978225.1:17430612-17460612 GCA_963854785.1 Vaccinium vitis-idaea | reverse complement strand
TTCTAGGGATCACCCGTATGGTGACCCTGGCCATGGGTGCACGGAGCCCGCGAAATCCGGCAGGGGTGCACGGAGCCCACGAAATCCGGCAGGGGTGCACGGAGCCCATGAAATCCGGCAGGGGTGCACGGAGCCCATGAAATCTGGCAGAGGGATTGTTCCCTATTAAAATTTATGAACATTTTCTTATGAAATGACGGTTACGATGAATTTGGTAAAATTTGGCTTTCGGTATGTGAAAATGTGGATTTTGAGAACGACTTGGACTTTGGTGGGATACTTAACCTTGTTTTGGGACACTAGGATACATTTTGGACCCTTGGACACCTTTTGAATACACTTTGGTTGCTTCGTGGTTGGGTTATAACCTTCCGTTCATCCTAACTTTGTACTTTGGTCGTGTCCATCATCGTACTCATCCATTATGCATGTATCATGTTTATACACCTAGTGCTAGTAGAGTAGTTTTCCTACTGGGCTAGTGAGCTCAACCTATCAATTTTCAGGTACACGACATGGAGCATGAAGTTGGATGCGTATGGATTGACATTTACTTGGAGCTCACACATGCATGAAGTTATTTTCCCATCTTGTATTATATTTTTGGAAAGATGGTTTTGTAACTTCTATAGTTTATCCTTTTGACTATTGGAAATGTAATAACTTTTAAAAATGTTGTACTTATGCATTTCGGGCTATGGTCGCTAGTAGTTGGAACTTGTTATCCGCAATGGTGAGACTTTTATCTTGTTGACTTTGACTATTCTAATGGAAATTATGAGACTTTGACTTGTTCCACATGGATTTTATTTATTTTGGGTTATTAAATTTGAGGGCGTTACACCGAGTGGCTACGACAGTTCCTGGAGGATATTCCAAGATGGTCGAAACCAGTCGAAACCAGTGTCAGCTATTAGTATCCACTGTGATAGTCAAGCTGCGATTGGTAGGGCTTTGAGTGCCAATTATAATGGTAAGTCTAGACATATACACCGAAGACATAATACCATTAAACAACTGCTCTCAAGTGGGGTTGTTAGAATTGACTATGTGAGGTCAAAAGACAATATTGCGGATCCGCTAACCAAAGGGTTATCTCGAGAGCTAATGAGAAAGCATAGAGAGGAATGGGGCTAAAGCCATTACGCTCATAGTTACCGTGGGGGTAGCCAACCTAGCTGACTGGAGATCCCAAGATCTAGGTTCAATGAGCCTACCTTTTGCGTGTAATAGAGAACGATCACTGTGGAGATTTGATCTCTAGTCCATTTCTATGATGCAGAACAGTGAAACCTGTAAAGTGGAAGAGGTTAAGCATTGCTTTTAATGACTCTTATGCGTCGGAGATTCCGAGCGGGATATAGCATGATACCCTTTATAAGAAGGTCACCTATGTGAGTATGAAGTGGGGCCGCTTCTTTGAGAATTCTGGCAAAATTCTCAAGAAAATACTTGCAAAACCAGGACGAGGGTGTCATGGCCGAAATGACCCCAACCGTGAGAACTGAACTACGTTAGGAGAAGTCCTGTGTGACGTCTGTTGTCTCAGTTTACACAAGCGGCGGAACAGTTTAAAGCAAGTCTGCACACTGGTCTGCCAATAAACTCGATAGGCTATCACAAGGGAAGGTTCAAGGCCAAAAGCTACCTATCCTATGCAGGAATTATCCGTTGCCTCTCTCTCGTGTCAGCTTTGTACTTTGTGTCAGTTTGCCTGCCAATTTCATTCATGGGGGGGATTGTTGGAAATTTTTTACAAAATTTCGGATGAATGAAACCGGGGCGTTTCGGAGGGTCTGACGAGGCAACCAAACGGTTTACTTCAGGTTCGATGAATCTGGACGGAGTAATTATTTCCAGCGGTTACGAGTTGTTAATACCCCTCATGAAGTGAGGTTAATGGCACCTAATAAATTCGGGAGTTACAAAATTCATTCCAATTTATGTTGGCAGTTTCATGTCTTCTACCTATATAAATATATCCAGTTCTTATTGTGTACAAGGAATTTTTTGCATGTATCACCTTGAGGTTCATGAACTTTGGTATTGAGAGAGGGGCAGACGCAAGTCAGTTCGCCAAGGCTACCAACGGTGGTGTTCCGGAGGTATGTGGTTTTAGCCGTTTTTATCCTGGGACAAAGACGCCAGCGTATCCTACAACACTCGCGGTAGGCGGCGAATCTTTGTTAAGGAGACTGTGGTATCACAGGACTCGGCTCGGTTCGATTTTTTAACTCAATTTACGGTTTGTATTTCGTATTCCATTCTTGTAATCTGTAATTTTAATTTGAGTATCAATGGAAATTGTTCTTTGGAATACGTGATTGCCGACTATTTTTTCCAACATTTACATCCCCCATTGGATTTTCTCTTATAGGGCCAAGCGGTGGAGAGTGTTTTAAAAAAAAAAGAAAAAAAGAAAGAGTTTTAACTTGCTTTTGCCTAATCAGGCACATCACATAGAGTTGGTATGGGTGTGAGACACCCAGGTGCTTGGAATTTCTCTCCTACTTCTTATCTCTAATTGTCGACTCTTCCTTATCACTACTCAGTTTTTGAAAAACTGCATATTTTTTTTATTACTACTCTATTTTGTTCTATTGTAATCATGCCATTAAAAGTGAATATTTAATCAACTATCGTTTTTCACATGTTGAGGCTAGGGATTATTGGCTAGATTATGTTGAAGTTAAAATAGCAAATCTAAATGCAGGAAAGGTGTAGGGGCCGGATATACCGAGCTCCTGTCGTAGTTGAGAAGATAACTAAAGATCCTATCAAAAGGATAAATCGGAAACCCCCAAAGCATACCACCGTAGACCTTAAAAGACTGCTATACGTAATTGAGTGCATCAAGACCTCGGTCCACAGTCTCGGAGTATGGCCGAGAGGGTGCGTAATATTACACTATGTTATGGACAATCTAGTCCCCACAACAATACTGGGGCTCGACTTGCCATGCCGAAGAGTAAGCGGTTGCAGGAGCAACCAACTAAATGTTGGTTCCGGAGGGTAAATACCTAGAGCTTGTCAGTAATTTAATAGAATTAACGGGTATCTGTAATCTTAACGTGGGGAGATTAATAAGTATTTAATAACGTGGAACTCGAAATATAATCGAGATAAAGATGGGAGTGCAATTATAATTCTTTAGTGGTGTGAATTATAATTTGTGAAATAAGAATAGAATCCGGGTGGGATTAGGTTTTCTTATTTACACAAGGAGCCCAGATTTATTTCTCCTCAGGTCCCTGCTCTAACCCTATAAATATATCGTTATGTTCTCTAGGTCTCATAACGGTCATTCAGAAAATTAGAATAGAGGCTGTGAGGGAGAGAACAAAGAGATCACGTAGAAGTCCACACTTGGCTACATGATCGAGATATAAGGGACTATGACAGAAGATCATGAGGTACTGTCGAGCAAATTTTGTTGCATACAGTAATCGGATCTTTCAAGTTCAAAAATAAACAAGTCAACCAGCGTTCGTGTCTACGGATGAGAGGTAAACCCTAATTCCGCCTCCTAGGGTTTGTGTTTATTTTTGTTATTTAATCTGTACACATAATTACTGGTTTCTGGGATTCGTTTCCCAACAGTGGTATCAGAGCGGGCTGTAATCATGCGTATGGATTAAACAAGCCATGTTGTCCGTGGAACATAGATATAGAATTGTGCTAACCGTTGTTTTGCAGAGTTCTAGTTTGTTCTAACGTCTGTTTTACAGAATCGATTATCCCACTATTATGGTCACGCATGTTTTTGATTGTGTGATTGGATCCCACGCTTTGTAATTGTTTTATGCGTGGTTACTATTACTGATTTTTTATTACAAGTTTAGTTTTGTAATCTGTAATAGTAGTATGTGGGAGGCATAAGTTTTTGATGTAATATTTGTTTCTTCAGTTGTATCGTTTTAGATTTATAGATCTGTTGTAAGATTACAGATTCTGTAATGGGGCATACGATACGGAGAAAACAATCTTTTTTGACAAGAAGATAAGTTTTGTCAAGAAAAAAGAATGTTTGGCTCGCAGCAGAATTTTTCCAGATTTTTAGGGTCAGATTGCAAGGCTGTTTTGACCCAGTAAACATCGGAATTGGAAATTCTGTTCTTCACATAAGTTGTAGATAATTGAATTTCGAATCCAACCCAATTGGAATCAGTTCAATCGGAGTTTGGATGAGGGAGAAAAGTCCAAAATACTGAAGGCTGTGCAGTTTACTCAGGAAAAATTTCAGATCCGATTTTTCTTGCCTAAGTATGGTTGGATTTTGGTTTCCTTGATTGATTCAAAGTATCTAAGTCTTCAACATCTGTATCGCTCAAAGATTTCAAGTTTGGAAAGGATTCCTTACTGCTTAAGGATTTCAAGACTCGAAAGATTCCTGATTGCTCAAGGATTTCAAGTTTGGAAAGGATTCTTGACTACTTAAGGATTACAAGACTGGAAGGATTTCTTATTGCTCAAAGATTGCATCTTTGACCATAATAGTTGGGATACATATTATTTATGTTTCCTTTTTATGAATATTTGTATATTCATCTTGTTTGCATGTGTGATAGTTTATCATATTTGGACAACATGGTAATATTTGGCCTTTGACCTAGATCACGGTTTTTTGCAAATACGTTAATTTTTATAACCCTCACAAATTTTTTTAAATAACTAAGTGGGAGAGGGAGTTTATTTTTTATAAATCCCATGGTCTCCATTACTAGTATGTAGATGATATAATTAAGTTTTGTGTGTTGGTTTTAGTACCTTCCTCCCCATCGGACAAAATTAATTATGGCATCATCGGTACTTACTTCCTTAGAGGATAGCTTCAAGATAATTGTTGTGTGGACTACTCCTCCATCTGGGGTAGTTCATTACGGATTAATGGATCTTGAGGTTAGGTAATGGTATACACTTAGCTATAAATAACAAGTATCCTCTCCATCTGAGTCACTGCTTTTATTTATAGGACCAAAGCAAATTAGCTATTTAATTTTATTGGGCACGGTTTAGTGTCTTGATAGTAAAATTAAAATGTTGTGCCTATCTACACGAATGATGAAGAGTAGTGGACCTACCCATCGAGGCATACTCTTCACGGTGTGTAGGCTTGCTAATATTTTTCTTTTAATAGACTGGTTGAGGGAACCAATGTAATAGAAATACAAAAAGTTTTGCCCTTCATAATTGTTGTTATGTGATTCTCAAATTAAAAAAAATGGACTCTTTCAATCCACTTGATGACATTGTCAAACAAATTTACTGGTCTTAATTATATTGACTAGAAAAGGATCTGGATATTGTGTCGACTGCTTAGGAGACCAAATTTGTGTTCTCTGAGGTGTGCTCTATCAAACCCACTGAAATTGCAACAGAACCTGAAATCCGGTATATAAGGATTGTGTTACAACTGATGAGATGGCGCGGTGTTACATTTTAGCTTCTATGTCGAATGTATTGCAACATCAGCATCAGTTTTTGGAAACTGCCTATGACATGATGCATAACCTAAAATAAAGGTTTGGGGTGCGGCTAGGCAAGTTGCAATGTGGGATTTGGGGAGTATAACCATTGGTGAAGGAACCCTTATAAGGGGATTATGTTCTGAAGATAATAGGTCTTCTGAATGAACTAGAAATCCCAGGAGCTGAAATCAATGGGAAAAACCAGGTTGATATTGTGCTCCAGTTGCTTACCAAGTTTTTTCAGTTGTTTCGCCTGAATTACAATATGAACAAAATGCATTATTATTTGACAAAACTGCTGAAAGAGAGTTAAATTAGCCAAGGGTCTTTTGGTTAATAAATAGACAACTATGAGTGTAGTTGAAGAGGTTTCTACTTCTTAGCCGGAAGGCAACAAGAAGCAGGAAAAGGTTCAACAACAAGCCACGGTTCCTTAGACAGTTTTCAAGCTTGGAGGTAGAGTGAAAAAGCCTAACGGCAAGTGTTTTCACTATAAGCAGAAAGGACACTAGAAGAAGGTTATCCGAATTATCTCAATAAATTGAATAATTAAGGAATTTTTTTTTCACTAGTAGTTGAATCATGTTTAGAGGTGTTATCTACCAGTACCTGGTGTGTAGATATGGGTGTCACTAATCATGTTTGCAATTCATTGCAAAGGTTCTAGGAAACCAAGAGACTTAGTGATGAAGAGATTTATCTACATATGGAAAGTGCTACAAAAGTAGCAGCAGTTGCAGTAGGCGTTTAATTTGAAGAGATTGTCTTTATGATCATTGAATTAGGAGAAACTTAGTTTCGGTTTCTAATTTAGTTGTAAATGGATATTTGGTTTATTTTTAATAACTCTGTGGTTATTAAGTTAAATAAACATTTTATCTGTTCTGGTTCATTAGATGACAATCTCTACGTTATTAATGATATCGTTCCTACAATGCAACTAAATGAATTGAATAACACTAATAGATTGCCATATAAGAGAAATGAGCCTTATAAGTTGAACCAAACGTATCTTTGGCACTTACGCCTAGGTCATATTAATCTAAATAGAATTTTTAGACTGGTTAGAAATGGATCTTTGGGTTCATTAGAAGTGGAGGCACTTCCGGTCTGTGAATCCTGTTTGGAAGGTAAAATGACCAAGATGCCCTTTTCCAGGAAAAGGGAGAGCCAATGAAACGTTGAAATTGGTTCACTTTGATCTGTGTGTACCTATGGACATCCGGGATAGAGGTGGTTTTGAGTATTTCAATACTTTTATTGATGATTACTCAAGACATGGTTACATTTATTTGATACACCGTAAGTCCGAATGCTTTGAGAAATTCAAGGAGCATAGGCCGGAAACGGAAAAGCGTCTGGATAAATGTATCAAGACACTGCGATCTCATCGTGGTGGCGAATACCTCTTGGAAGAATTTAGGAACTAGTGGTAGCAGAAGGGATTACATCCCAGTTGTCTGCACTAGGTATGCCACAACATAATGGTGTAGCAGAAAGAAGGAAAGGACTCTTATGGATATGGTGAGATCAGTGATGACTTATTCAAATTTACTAAATTCGTTTTGGGGACATGCATTAGAAACAATAGCATACATTCTTAACTTGGTACCATTTAAGCTAGTACCAACTGCACCCACAAAACTATGGATTGGGAGCAAAACTAGTCTATGGCATGTTCAGAATTGGGGTAGTCCAGCACATGTGCTGAAAGGGAAAACAGATAAATTGGAATCAAGGACAAATGTTTGTTTGTTTTGGTGGGGTACCCTAGAGGAACGAAAGTTGCTTTATTTTATAGTCCTAAGGATCATAAGGTCATTGTTAGCACCAATGTTTGATACTTAGAGGAAGGCTATGTCATAGATCACAAGCCCAGTAGTAAGATTGTTCTAAAAGAATTGAGAGAAAATAGACCGGCACAGACTTCTTCAATACCTATAGTACAAGAGGTTACATCACATGAAATTATTGTTAACACACCAGTACCTTGTCGTAGTGGGAGGGTTATTGTTTTACCCAATCGGTAAACGTTGTTGGGAGAGTCTTGTGATATGATCCTTGAAGAACAATAGACCAAACCCTGAAACTACAAAGAGGCACTACAAGATAAAGATGCAGAACTTTGGCAAAAGATTAAGAGCACATGTTGTGCAGGCTTAAGAAGTCCATTTGTGGATTAAGCAAGCATCTAGGTCTTGGAACATCCGTTTTGATCAAGTAATCAAATCTTTTGGTTTTGATCAATGTCTAGATAAGTCATGTGTGTACAAGAAGCGCAATGGAAATGTGGTGGTGTTTGTATTTCTATATGTGGATGATATCTTGTTCATCGGAAACGATGTCGGAGTGTTATGTTTGGTATAGTTGTGGTTATCCAGCTAGTTCGATATGAAGGATTTAGGAGTAGCCGGTCACATCCTTGGGATTAACTTTTTGCGAGATCAAGCAAAGGATGTTGGGCTTCTCAAGCTTCCTATATCGATGCGATCCTTGCCCGTTTTAGCATGCAGGATTCCAAGAAAGGATTGCTTCCTTTCAGACACAGAGTCAATCTATCTAAGGATCAGTGTCTTAAGACATCCGAGGAGATGGAGAAAATGAAGGGAGTTCCTAATGCTTCAGCAATAGGAAGCCTCGTGTATGCTATGCTGTGAACTAGACTTGATAGTTGCTTTGCTGTCGGCATGGTTAGCAGATTTCAGTCTAACCCTGGACAAGAAGATTGAACTAGTATAAAATGTATACTCAAGTATCTGAAAAGAACTAAGGATTATACGTTGGTGTACCAGTCAGACAGTCTAGTGCCTTGTGGGTACACAGATTAAGACTTTATGTTATATAAGAGTTCCAGAAAGTCAACATCGAGATATGTGTTTTCCCTAGGAGGTAGAGCCATGAGTTGGTGGAGTATCTAGTGATCGTATATTGTAGATTCCACCATGGAGGCCGAGTATGTGGCAGTTTTTGAAGTAGCCAAGAAGTCGTTTGGCTCAAGAACTTCTTGATGGATCTAGAAGTGATACTTTCGATTCAGTTAGCAATTTCAATCTATTGTGACAATAGTAGTGCAGTTGCTAACTCGAAGGAGCCAAAGATTCATAAGAAGGGAAAACACATCGAGTGTAAGTATCACCTGATTCGAGCGATCGTATAGAAAGATGATGTAGCTGTGACCAAGATTGCATCGGCAAACAACCTAGCAGATCCTTTTACGAATGGCTTACATGCGAAGACTTTTGATAGTCACGTAAAGGGAATGGAAGTGAGATGCGTGGCAACATGGTTTTGAGTCTAAGTGGGAGATTGTTAGAAACTTTTACTAAAAGCCATGCTTTTATGTAATGGATTAATATTTAATTAGTTAATTATTAATCAATTTTATCCCTTTTTTTTTAATGAGAATCTATTATGGGCAATGTTTGCATGATATAATTGTATGTTGTGCATGTGTCTTTTATTCTACATAGTAGATGATCCAGTGTGTAGAGTACGGCTTACACATAGAAGATTGGATCATCGGTTCTTGTGGAATATAAGTTTTAGTTCTCAATCTTAGATGGAATTTGACACACCATCAGTAGGATTGTAGTACAATGTTTTAGTAGGTTTGTCTTGACTACAGGGAACGGTTCTAGTTCCGACTCATTGTGCTAGTACATTTTTGTGTGTATTGAACAGGACCGCTTTAAGGTAATTGTCTTAGTACTGACATTTTAAGACAATTAGAACCTTATAGTTATTAAGAATACTTATGCTCTTAATCCGGATATAATTAATACATATATACATTTAATGTTGTTGACTTTGATTCATTATAAAGTGAGATATTTTGTTACGGTCAATAGTCTTGGTGAGTTGGGTCACGACATTATATGCATGAAATATATGGATATTAATTATTGATGGAATCCACGTCCCGTTAGGGATTGATGATACCCCCTTGAGTAATCTTATAAGTTTCGATTATGTCAAACCCTACAGGTGGATTTTTGTATCCGACATATCGAATGAGTTAAGTGGAAAGTCTCAAGGTATTTTGAAGATGTTGATTAGTGGGAGATTGTCAGTAATTTAATAGAATCAACGGGTATCTGTAATCTTAACGTGGAGAGATTAATAAGTATTTAATAATGTGGAGCTCGAAATAATCGAGATAAAGATGGGAGTGCAATTATAATTCTTTAGTGGTGTGAATTATAATTTGTGAAATAAGAATAGAATCCGGGTGAGATTAGGTTTTCTTATTTACATAAGGAGCCCATATTTATTTCTCCTCAGGTCCCTGCTCTAGCCCTATAAATATATCGTTATGTTCTCTAGGTCTCATAACGGTCATTCAGAAAATTAGAATAGAGGCTGTGAGGGAGAGAACAAAGAGATCACGTAGAAGTCCACACTTGGCTACATGATCAAGATATAAGGGAATATGGCAGAAGATCATGAGGTACTGTCGAGCAAAGTTTGTTGCATACAGTAATCGGGTCTGTCAAGTTCAAAAATAAACAAGTCAACCAGCAGCGTTCGTGTCTACGGATGAGAGGTAAACCCTAATTCCGCCTCCTAGGGTTTGTGTTTATTTTTGTTGTTTAATCTGTTCGCATAATTATTGGTTTCTGGGATTCGTTTCCCAACAGCTTACTCAACATAGTGCATGAGAATAACAGAGCATGTAGTGATAACCATTTCTATCATGACGGTGACGTCAGCCAAACGGCTTGGTCCACATGTCACTGTACTATTGGAGGCATGTCTTCGTAGACTGTATTCGTCATAGTGACGCCAGCCGAGCAGTTACCTCGCGTGACTAACACGCTAACACGACCGTACTTGGAGAGCTAGTCACTCACTTCCCATATAAGATAATGTTCAGCCCAAATGAAGGTACATACATTCTATCCTGAAACCATAGATCTGAGTTTCTTGCTTCATCTCCTCCTTCCAGTACTTACTCTGCGGTCCAGTATGGTGCTAAAGTGGTTGCTCAGCGTGCAAGCTTGGAGCTCAGGTTGAAGGAAGATCCACTCTATTGTTCATCTGATTGAAAGGAGATCAATCTAAGAAGTTGTAGCTGTGACGACCCTAATTTTTTCTAAATAAAAATTTCGTTTATAAAATTGATTTTTCATAATTTCTCTAATAAATTACTTAGAGTAATACTATTTTTGGACCAATAATTATTTTCTTTGTGCTAGTATATATGTGTGTGTATAACTAGCACCTAAAACCCTTTTAGTAGGTTTTCTTTCCCTCCAAGTATGTGAGCATGTGCTTCTTTAATGAAGGAAATTTCCTAGAAACTCATGCACATGGGGGGAGACTTAAGTGCACATGGAGAGAGAGAGAGAGAGAGAGAGAGAGAGAGAGAGAGAGAGAGAGAGAGAGAGAGAGAGAGAGAGAGAGAGAGAGACATTTAGAGGGGGAAAGGGTGCCCAATTTTTCCCTAACTTTGCCCAAGATTCTTTCCTTAAAAGCCTAGCCTACATACACATGCATTGTGAGCACATGCTACAAACCTAAGCCTAGAAACCTAGAAGACTTGGCCATCAAGTTCCACAAAACATGCATCCATGTTTTAAGGAAGCATATTCCTTTCTTAGAGCCTAGCAAGCCTAATATGTTAGGTTACTATGCTAGCACATGCACCCTTTTGTGTCTAAGCTTCCAAAAACACCCCATAACAAAGGTGACCATGCAAAATTCCACACAACAAGAGGCCTATTTTTACTACACCATCTTTCCAAGCAACTTCTTCCACTAGAATTCCCCTTAGCTTGTAAGTACATGACCTATATCTATTGGACCTAAAACTAGAGTGTAAGTTGGCCAACTTGTGTACTTGCCATGTGCACATTTAGTGCAAACATTTACACTCCCAATTGGAGTGGTTCGGCCAACATAGGAAGGGGGAGAGGACCGAATGTTTTGGGAGAGAGAGAGAGAGCATCTTCTTGCTATTTATGGCCACCCTTTATTTGTCAAACCCACCACCTTTTCACTTTCCATAAGTGTGATTTCTTTCTTTCCACTTTTAAACCTACTCTACCATCACCTAAGTCAACCTAGATAGTTTCTAATTAACTTCCTACTAAGTTAATTAGTAGGAGGCATCGATAGATATGTCAAAAATTGAATTTTTGTGCAAAAAAACAAGGGCTTGGATCATTTCAGAAGTTGAAGTTCTGAAATGATCCAATCCCTTGTTTTTTTGCACCAAAATTCAATTTTCAACATACCTATCAATGCCGGGTCAAGTTAATTTTTTTGGATATACACTACTTTGCAGGCCTTACAAAATAACCGGTTCAGATTATTGTAATGAGGTATTGGCGGCCCCCTTTTGGGACTTCCGTAAACTGGTTCTTTTAGGACCCTCTGTTAATAAGGTTTCCTCTTTATTTATAAGGACTAATATGTGAAAATTTGTTTATGTCCCAAATTTTTCCTTTTTGAATAAGACAAATAAAAAAATCAGATTCTCAATTTGCCATTAGGTCGTGAGTTAATGTCACAAGTCTCACTATAATTGAAGGGCATTTTTTCATAGGTTTTAAATTAAAAAGTGCAATGATTATGATCCATTGGTAAGCTTGTTTTACAAGTGTTCAAATTTCAAGTATGTGTGTAGGTTGAGGTGTTCAATTAAAGAAGTGGGCATTCCAACAAACACCTTGTGGACATTTCAACGAAAATCTTGTGTGCAAATCTTACTAAATTGGCCTATCATTCACCAAAGCGTAGCAATCCGTTTCCTCTTATCCCAAATTGCCACAAACCAAAAATGATGAAAAAATTGTTCATACACAACAACAAATTTGTAAGAGAGAGAGAGAGAGAGAGAGAGAGAGCTTAACTCTACTCCGAAAGAATATTACCGGAAGCTTAAAAAATTTCAAGTTTCTCTTTCTAATTTCCAGTTCTACATTTCATATTTTCTTCCCTAGTCGTAAGTCAACTAGCTTCTGTACAAATGTAGTCCATGACCTTGGGATTTAGAAGCAGAAAAGCATATTTGTGAGGAAAAGAGAATAAATTCCTAGCCCTTGTTCGACGATGGGTTTGTTCCCTGAATTGAAAGGAAATGATGGGTTTTCGGACCTTTAAATTTTGGGTGTCATTTATGTGAAATTATTCTTTTCCTTGTCAAGAATCCAGTTATTTCCAAAAACCATCCCATGAGCTTGTTATTTTTACTTTTAAAAACCACTGATCCGTCATTCTCCCAAAAAAATCCAAAAATCCTCCATAGTCGAGTGGAGTGCAATTTTGTTCACCTTCTTTAAAGGAGGGTGAACAAAACCCTTCCTTTTATTAGTTAAAATAGTGCGGATGTAACGCCCCGATTTTCAGACACGTTATTTAAAACAAGAGATCTAAAAAGATTCATTTAATAAAAGGTTTTTCTTAATAAGCAGCGGGATAACATAAATAGAAAAGTACTTAGTCTGATACAATAAGAAACAGTACTTGTCGGAAAGTTAAATTACATTTGTCCAACACAAAAGTAAGGCAATTACAGAGCCTTCTACAATTCTAGGGTGAGGTCCCACTCCCCATAAGTTCCCTCATTGGCTGCAGGGTCTTGATACTTTTTGCAATGTCCTCCTCTTCCCGCTTCGGTACCTGGCATGAAACGTCAGGGCACACATCACCATGAGTTTTGACACTCAGTAGCTAACTCCTACCCACTAACCCTTACATTACAATTCATCAACAGTTCATATCAAGGAGTGCATAAATAAGTAACAAGCATCTGATTTCCTTATATTCTTTTTAACTTACGTGTTCTCATAGATTGTAAACCTTAGGAACGTCCCTCCAATTCAAAACTTATGAACACAAATCCTAGTGGACTTTTCGGCTGGCGAGGCTCTGGTTCCGCTAACCCGATAATTGGGACATTTTGGTTGACCAGGCTTTGGTTCCGCTGACCACACATTCTCTTTACTTTCCGGTTTCCTTTAACTTAGAAACATCTATGTGATCGACTACGTAAGTACCAACCCGGGAACCTATTTGTCCAATTTAACAATTCAATAGTTTCATGAAAATGCAACACGACAAGCAAAGCGATAACGATATTCGAGGGTACACATGTTTACAAAATTATCTATAATGTCCATACGACTCTCTGGTCGTTCACCATATATCCACAATTCATAAGTAGTCGGATTTTAAGGAAAAGAGGTTTAAATGCAATTAAAGAAACTATAAGTATCAATACTGTAATTTACAAAAATGTAGGGTTGACGTCATACTTTTATCAAAGTATGGTGTGACGTAGTGGTATAGTAGTTATAGAGGCGTTCTAGTAATTTTGTAAAAACTTCTAGAGACCTACTCATAGCCTACGGATGCTTGAGGGGGTGGTATGCAATTTTTATCAATTCTCAACTCAGTGCACTGCCTGTACTCGAGTTTTGTGAAAATAACAATTTCTTAAATTACAAAAACAGTAGGTTATCCTAATAACAGTGGAGATAGTATCTCAATGTCAATACTTTATTTTATACAGTGTAAAAAGAACATTTCTTTAACTAGAACACTAAAAATCTGAGGATTCCATGTTCTAACTTTTTGTTCCAGGAAAACTAGCTATTACTATATTACGTAATTAGTCTATGTTTTTATAAAGTTTTCATAACTAAATTTATTTCCTATTCCAATACATTTACAGTTAATACATATGATCTAAATTATACTAAATTAATTATCTTTTTATCTATTGATACAATTAAGATCTAAAATAATCTTAAACATCATCCAATCATCAAAAAGGAACCCATTACTTGGAATAAAAGCTTATGCAGTATAGATTCACCAAAGCATAAAAATGGGATTTGTTCACAAACCCAAGTTATGGCCGTGAGGTCCAACATTGCGGCCACGAGGTTTCGTTTCGTTCGAGCTTAGTGCAAGCTCTAATATCCATGCTAGGTCTACTAAATAATTAGATATACTCAGGGATAATGGAGTAAGAGGTTTCTACATTTATTCGGACGAAAAGCTCGGTGGCGGAATCCGGTAGAGTTTCAGTTGACGATGAAAAATACAATTTCAAACAGAAACTTTGAGCTGTGCTACCGGGTTCAAACCTCAGCCGTTTCACATGATTCTTGTATCCAAAACGAAGTTCTCAGAGTGCTCTACAATCTTCGTGAAGGAATCTAAACCCGAAATCCGCTTTAACAAGGAGAAAGATGGAGATTTATAGCGGGCTAATGATTAGTTGTGCGAAAAATTGAAAATACATAACTTCGAGGAGGAATATCTCAGTCGTTTCTCAGTCATTTTGGGTGGTTCTTATGTCGAAGTCAAAGGCCTTGACGCCCTTTACAAGTTTCCTTTAGAATTCGAAAGCTAAAAACGACTGTAACTAGGAGCAAAATGGAGTTTTACAAAGGGTATATGGGCTAACCGAAAATGAAAGCAGTGGTGTGGGTGCATGGAATAATTTTCCCTCCTCCCTCTTTTTTCCTAATTCTCCCTCTCTCTGCTCATATTGGTTTCTCTCTTGGTCAAAGAGATGAAGTGGTGGTCTTCTTCTTTCATTCTTCTTTTCTTCTTCCTTCTTCTTTTCTTTCCTATCTTTTTCTCCTTTTCTGTCGACCTCTCTCTCTCTCTCTCTCTCCCAATTTCCAGTGGAGGTGTGTGAATGAGGAGTGGGAGAGGCTGAGCTGGATTGGGGTTTGTATAGAGGTGGTGGAGTGTAGGAAGGAGTGGGATGGAGTGTAATGGTGGTGTAAACCACATGGGGGTGTAAGAGATTGATGGTAATGGATAATGGCAGAGAGAGGAGGGAGGAGAGGTCTGATTTTTCAGAGTTTGGGGTGGTGTGTGGTGTTGGTTTTGGTGGGTGAAGGAGTGAAGAGTGGGGAGGAGAGAGAGGGAGTTGGAAGAGTGCATAAATATGCATATATGTATTGTGTATGTGTTTATATGCTTATATATACAAACATATGTCATGTGCGTATAAATCTAAATGTACATGTATCTGTATATGTAGTAGGATTTTGTTAGGGTTAAAAGGGTAGGAACATAGATAATTAGGGTCTTAAACTTAGTTTAGATAAATCATCAAAACGTAACTAGGAATAAATCATCATATTTAAGAAACAAAATAAATCGTAATAATTATTTTAAAAATATAACTTCAAAATAATAATAATAATAATAATAATAATAATAATAATAATAAAATGGACCCCGAAAATTCGGGCCATTACAGTGGAATTCATATAAAATGAATAAATGATGTCATACTTACCTCTACAATACACTTTTTTTTATAAGCATCTCATAACCCATGCAAAGTGTTGTCATACTTATTTCTACAATACACTTTTTTATGGTAAACACGATATATTTCAACCAATAAGAGGGAGGAGGGAGGGGTGAAAAAACGAGAAAAACTTGGGTGTAAATAGGGCACCACGTAGGCTCATTTGGGCCGTCTAAAAGTGTATTAGACGGCTCGGATTTGGAGAGAGAAATAGGAGAGAGGAAGAGGAGAGTGAGTGAGGTGAGAAAGCGTTTTAATTCGGACAGTTCAATACACTTTTGGACGACCCGAATGTACCGAAGGGGCACCACGTCGGATGCATCCTCTCGGCACCCAAGTTTGTCTAAAAAAAAAAAACTCCACTCAGTCGAGTCCAGTAGTGTGTGAGTTGGTGGCTCGTAACCTCTCCACTCAGAACAATGAGTTCACAATAAAAGAGCGACTCGACTGTTATCAACTTTCTAATTTCTACATCGAGAAATTGACTTGCCCAAAACGCGAAGAAGAAGACGACGAAGAACAAAATTCGGGGTTTGGGAAATTGGGTTAGGGTAGATTAAGGAGGGGAGAGGGGAGAAAAAAAATGCATTCGTTTGGGTTCAGAGCCAACGCCATGCTCACCTTCTCCGTCACTGTCCTGGCCTTAATCTGCGCCATGGCTACTCTCTCCGACAATCTCAACTCTCCCTCTCCTTCTGCCCATGTCCAGGTCTCCTCTCTCTCTCTCTCTCTAGAAATGTACACTTTTCCAGATCTGTTTAAGCCCCCCAATTGTCATATTTATTACCTTTGTTATTGATTAGATTCGTTCTCGTTTGTGATTTTAGGTCTCGAACATTAATCGGTTCCAGAAGTCCAAAGGAAACGATGAGGTATTTTTTATTTTTTATTTTCTGGCTTCATGCTTCTTTGAAATATGTCAATTTGGGTTCTTTGTGGTTGAATCGGTTTACATTTGTCTAAATTTGGGGTTTAACGGATTTATGTTGAATGATTGGTGCATATTTAGGCTATCTGATTTTGATATGATGAAAATTAGTTTTTACTTGTGTAATCACTGGGGCTACGCACTTGTACTTTTCTTTTAAGGGGTCTCAGGTTAGAATCATACGGTTGAACGGTTGGTTAAGTTCCATCCCTCAATCACCTTGACTTTGTTAGTCTAGGGCTTGAGTTCGATATTTACTTGGTATACGTGGGACGGAGACTATCTGTACATGAGACATTAGTTGGGCGAAGTCTTGGACACCCTCTTTTACGGGATAAATAAAGGAAAACAGAAATGGTTCCTTATGAACGATCCCTTTTACTTTTTGTTCCGCTAAAGATTTCGGTGCCTTTGTATTTAGGTTTGTTTGTTTTTCTATGCACCGCTCAGAAATTTTTCGAGAGGGAGAGAGAGTGTAGGTACTTATATATATCCTTTGTCTCATTTGCAACCCAATGTATTGAAGAATCGGATTTAGAACCTTTTTTATTACAGTTCTATAAGTGTCAGAAGTCAGAACAGATATGGAACAATCCAAGAATAGCATTGATCATTGATGGGCTATGGTTCTTGTACTCTGATGGATCATATATGATACTCAGGCTAGTACTCCACAATGACTGGTGTTAAAGACAAGAAATTGATTGTTTTAATGTTTTTTAATTCTTCTCGTTGGCGGAAATGCAAAATAGTTCTTGTGGAAGCTAATTTTTGAAATCTAGAATGTCAATTCTTCTCCAATCCAATGGCCAGTAGTGTAAGTTGATAAATGGCAAGGTTCGGTTTTTAAATTTGTGTATTACCTATCCAAACAGGAAGTAAAAGCTTTTGCATCCAAACACCTTGCAACCCGTTTCATCTCGATTGATTATTGGCCATGAGTTTGTCTAGTATGTTGTCTTTATTTTGATTGGTGCAGATATGTATTTCTCATTTTCTCTTGGTGATTCTGGAAGTCCTACAAGAGCATTAACAATTGTGTGCCAAATCTATTGTGGTAGCCAAAAATTTTGCTTGTGAATGGAAAAATAGTAGCTCCATTGGTGGTGAACCAGAAATCTTGTGAAATTTGGATAGCCATTTGTTGTGAAAATGTTCGCACCAACAGGCAACAAGATATGCTAAGTTTGTTCATACACAATTCGTGTCTCTTAGATATGGCTCATCCCACCTCACATAGATGTGGCAGACTAGCAGGAATGTTATTGTATAATTGTTGTATTTACAGTTATAGGATTTACTGGTAAGATTGCATAAAGGACAACACTTGGATTTGCTTGTATAATACTCAAAGTTGTCAATCAAGGGACTAGAAAGTTTATATGTGTATTTAGGATTTACAGGTAGATCTCCTAATTCTGCTAGGATTATCTCCATAGACAAGATATTCTGGATCTTATAATATCAGCATAGACCCAACATATCATGACCCATAAGATGACCATTAGGCTGGTGATCCTTATAGTTGTGTACACTAGTTTGAGTAAACATCAAATGTTCAAAGTATCCCTAATTCCTAAAAAGCTAATAAATAAACTTCTAAATCAATCCTGTGTTAAAGACACAAAGTAGACGTAAACATAATAAAATGAACTAATGAAGCCTGACCAGCTCTCCCTGCAAATTTTAAACTCGAGCCCTCTTCTTTCCATTCTCTGCAGTCTGGGTAAAAAAGAAAAAAAAAGTTTCAAGTGGTGGTTTTTCATTGGGATTATTTTAATAATTAGGAGGCTTGGTTATGAGCCCCGTTGCTCGTGGAACTCAGCCATTGTTTTCAGATTTATTTGGCAGTCAACATAGTCATTCGTTATGTGTGTCCACCTTGTTGTGTTGTTATTAGATCCTTTACCATGTTTGTTGGTTAAGGGGCCTTCTGACTTATAGTTGGTAGTGAGTGAGTCATACTGTAAAATTGGGGTGGTTCTGTTTGAATAATGGCTACCAGCCCCTTGATTCCCATCAGCCCATGTGGGGTTGTACATTTGGGGTGGAGAGGTTGCATGTTTGCACGGTGGATGAAATTCCCTCAAACTCCTGAGAAGGGTTAACGAGAATAAAGGATTTTTTGGTAAACGAGAAAAAAAGAATGTATGTTCATTATTGCTTTTATGTGGTAGTTGTAAACGAGAATAAAGGATTTTTTTACCAAAAAAAGAATAAAGGATTCCAAAGAAACCTGAAAAATATACAAAATGACTTCTATAATACTCCACTCTTCGTATTGCTTTTATGTGGTAGTTGTGTTGGAACATATCTCAATGTATGTTCATTTTTTTTATCCCCTGTTGCTGGTTTGATGTCAAGTGCTATCATTTTCTGCAGGTCAGCATGACATTGAATGTATCAGCAAATTTAGAGTCATTGTTCACATGGAATACCAAGCAGGTTAACAGCCATACAAATTCTAATGTTCTGATTTTAGTGCTGCTTTTTAATGGTTTATTTTTGTTTAGATGGTGCATCTCTCTATCTCTGCCTCTCCACCCGTTGCTTGTCAATGGGTGTTGGGGTTAGGGGATGTGGAGGGATAGTGGTGGTGGACATGGTGGGTTGGGGTGGGGTTTTGTTTCCTCAACAAGAATAGAAGAGGGGAAAGTAGAATGTAGAGGAATAGGAGAAAGATAAGCAGAAGCCAGGGTTACTGGTGCAAGTTCCAAAGGGGTCATATTATAGTGGGTTATTGCAGTTCTGTTTCTGTGGTGTGGTATTCGTCATGCTTGTGTACTGTGTAGTACTTTATTTGCATCTCATTTTGTAATTGCAGGTTTTTGTATTTTTAGCTGCTGAGTATGAATCTCCAAAGAATTCCCTGAATCAGGTAAGCTTTCTAGTAACTGGCAACATTCAATGCTTAGTCCTGTGTTCATTGTTGTGCTCTTATTGTATCACTATAACTGTGGCTCCATTTCAACTTCCACGAGGCTCGTGGAGCATGTCAATTAGTTTTGTTCATGTTCCCTCCGGGAAAATGCCATTGTTGGAGTTCATCTCATGTGATGTTCTTGATCGGAGGTCCTCATGTGATGTTGTTTGGCATGGAGATACCAAATTAAGATCTAATAATTGTCATTTGTTTGTTGTATGAAGCCCATTAGCGTAGCTATTGTTTTGGGCTCCTATGAAACCCTTTACAATTAGTCCTAGAGTCCAAACTCCAAATCAAAGCTCTTTTTTAAAATTATATATGTCTGTCATTTTCTTGGCCATGGAGAACTCTACCTTAATCTCTGCCAGCCCTTCGTATTGTGGGAGGCAGTAATTGAAAGTGGACCACTTTCCTTGTTTCAAGTAAATTTATACTATGTGCTTTGGGTGAAATTTCAAATTGTTCTATTTTTGAAATTTTTCTTTCTGTCTGCAAAATCATTTCTATCAGTAATTGAGTGTGATTTTCCACCCGGATTACTGTGATTGTGCATCAGGTGTTCTATCAAGAGGCTTAGGTGGTCTTGGAATACTTTCTCTTATTTTCTTTAGTGTTGCATCTCTGCATGGCTTTTTGTAACTCATCTAAGTTGATGCTGATGGGAAGATTGTAAATTTTATGGAAAATGTTTTGGTGAACTGTTGACTGATCGTAGATATTCCTGCAGGTGTCTCTTTGGGATGGTATTTTACCTTCAAAAGAGCATGCACAATTCTTGATTCATACCAAGAACAAGTATCGTTTCACCGATCAGGTAAGCTCCCTTTACGAACTACTCTCCTATTTGTCCGTCAATACTTCAATCCTATGATGCACGGACATGGGTATGGACACGGACACGGATACGGGGACACGGGAATTCTAAAAAAATGGGGGTACGGACACGGCAGGGGACACACACGTGTATATTTATTTATATATAATATAATATATAATTTTTTTAAGAAAATATAAACAAAACAAGAGGAGAAAAACTTCTATACACATGACAGAAATTATATGAATAAATTACACTTTTTTACCCCAAGTATTGATTAATTATAAATTTACCCCAAAAGTTTAAAAAAAATTCAGTTTGACCCCTGCTGTGTCCCAGCCGTGTCCCCAGCTGTGTTCCCCCCGTGTCCCCCTCAAAAATTCAAATTAGCCGTGTCCCCATCCACGTGGCGTGTCGGGACACGTGCCCCGCCGGTCCCCGTGTCGGGACACTGCGATACGGGGACCCCTAGAGGTGTCGGTGCTTCATAGCTTCAATCTTACCTTTTTCCCACGTTGTTTGGGCGGTTTTATATCCTTTTTTTTTTTTGTGCGCGCGTGTCTAGGGAAGCAATCTACGGGGTAAAGAATACAACTTGACTTTGCACTGGCATGTCATGCCCAAAACCGGCAAGATGTTTGCTGATAAAATAGTTATGACTGGCTTTCGTTTACCAGAGGAATATAGGTGATGGTGTTTCCCTATACCTGAGGTCCCTGCAACTTTAGCCCCGACTTTTTTGAGGAGAAAGGTTTGTAATTCAGTGGAAAGAAACAGGTAAAATCTATGTTTTGAGAATGTAAGAGCAAGGGTGTTTATTTTTTCTTTGGATTCATTGAACTTAAATTTTTGGATTCTCCATGTGCTATGGAACATAGCAAGAGGGCTAATGTTACAAATCCAGAGATGGAAGTTGACTAGTGCCTGATTTTTTCAGTATATATGTTGTATGCTGTGAATGTGAGAGAGAACCATTATTTATGTTTTCAAAAAGAGCACAAGAAGTGACCAGGGATATCGAAAAAATTATCATCAGATGATAGTAGATAAAAATTAATGTGCAAGGTAAAACTTGTATTATTTGATATCCGTCGTTGGTTGATTGATCCCAAAAAAAAAAAAAAAAAAAGAAAAAAGAGTTGGGGCTTGTTTGGTTTCCCCAAAGGCGTGGCTCTATCTCTCCTTATTTACAATGCACTTGAAGGTGACTCGGAATTCTCCAAGCATTTCATTTTGAAATGTCTATATATTTGGCGCGAGAAAAGAACATTTAATTCATGCGTCCCTAAAAGGGTGGGTGGTGAAACAGAAAGAAACCAACAACAAAGAACAAAGCAAAAGAGAAAAAAGTATTAGTTTCTAGTGATTGATCCTAGTTCCTAATCCGATTGCTGTTCAGTACTGTTCGATCCATGGATTGCATTAGGGCGGATCGTGTTCTCACATTTGAAGAGAAATGGGATTCATTGCAGTCTCCTTTTGATAGTCCCATTATTAAGGAGATTATATGAGGGAATCATTAAGAGGATCCTATTAAATTGGAGTTACAGAAACGTTTGAAAGTTTTGGAATTTAAATTTTTGCCTCACTGTTTGTGTCATATTCATCGATGCTTGCAGTTTTTTACTTGAAAATTTGAAGGTTTTGGTCGACATTTTAGCATGATTTTACTTGAAAATTTGAAGGTTTTGGTCGACATTTTAACAAGTTCAATATTTTCTTTAAAAGGGGGATGGCAGATGTAATTTTAAGTTAAATTGTCCATGTCATCAAACAATATAGGAGTACATTTTGTTTAGGTTCTTCCTAATATCTGGTCAAGTTGGGAGGGGTAATGATGTTTAATGGATGTAGCACTCTTGGACGAGAAAATGGAAAAACTATAAGACCTTTGGCTGTTGGAAGCGTGAAGAGGCAAAATGCTACAAGGCGGGAGTATGTTTTACCAGACAATATGATGTTAATATATTAGTATTAGTTAGATTATTACTACGAGGGTTAATCTCATGTCCATAGGAGTTGAACTTTAGAGTATCGGCTTTTACTAGCCTAGTAGTATTATTACGGATACGAATACAAAACAGACATGACAATTTTAAAAGTAATGGGATATGAAAAGGGGCGTGATGTGTTTTTTCAAAAAAATACTTTATTTAGTTATGCAAACTTGTATTGTATGCATATCGCATGCATTTTGAATTAATGGTGCATGCATATATACACACACAATTAATACTATTCTGTTTTGGCTCCATACTTTTCAAGGTATAATGCCCTCATTCCAGAAAAAAAAACCTTTTAAAAATTCACTGAGCAAAAAAAAAAAAAAAAAAAACCTTTTAAAAATTCCCAAGTCACCTTTTTGGTTTTCCATGAGTGTCACCATCATGCCCTCTCATGTCCTCATTATGTCCCATCGTTAAGAACAGAAAATTTAATGGACGCCCTACGTGGAATATTCCCTGCATATTTTGACATGTCCATGTTTGTCTAACATGAATGCGAAATGCGAGTTGTATCGAGGGTTTTATCTATTTGTTAGCAAGGCTTTGCCTTGATCTACATATTTTTTATCTCGCTCCAAATCTTATCTTTCATCATTGTTTCATTCTACTTTCTTCATCCTAATTTGTTTGTCTACTTTCGCTATCTTCAAACCTCCTAAAAAAAACCAAATTTTTGTTTATAACATTTATGTGCAACATGCAAATTATTTGATAGGTCTAAATTAATTCTATTAGAAAGAATTTTCAAAATTGTACAAAAAATTTAAAATGCAAATTATAGAATAAATTATTTTGTTTTATCTGTCAATTAACACAGTTGTGGAATAATTTTCTGATAATTCTCTTCATCGTAGTTGTACAATATATATAGTACAAACATTAATAAGGAAAGAATAAAAGATTACAAGGAAATATCCTACAACTACGGAATAAAATGAAATTACATAATTAAGGATATTGACCAAATCATATCTTTAATTTTAGCACTCCCCCTCAAGTTGGAGCATGTATTTCGCACATGCCTAACTTGTCTAAAGAGTGACCGAAAACACTGCTGGCGACAACTTTGGTAAGGACATCGGTTAGTTGGGCTTCAGACTTCACAAACGGAAAAACAATGATTCCGGCTTCAAATTTTTCCTTAATAAAGTGTATCAATTTCCACATGCTTCGTCCGATCATGTTGGACTGGATTATGAGCAATCTCTATAGCAAAAGTGTTATCACAATACAACTTCATTGCCTCATGAGAGCGAACACCCAAATCCTTAAGCAAGTTCCTCAACCATAGTAACTCACATACTTCAAAAGCCATGCCTCTATACTCAGCTTCTGCACTTGACCTTGCTACCACCGGTTGTTTTTTACTCCTCCAAGTCACAAGGTTGCCCCCTACAAAAGTAAAGTATCCTGATGTAGATTTTCGGTCGTCAGTTGAACCAGCCCAATCTACATCAGTGTAACCTTTTACTTTCAGACGGTTATTCTTGGTGAACAACAACCCTTTACCCGGAGCAGACTTTAAATATCGCAATATGCGTTCCACAACATCCATGTGAGGTTTACGAGGATCATGCATAAACTGGCTCACTACGCATACTGAACAAGCAATATCTGGCCTAGTATGAGACAAATAAATTAATTTTCCCACAAGTCTCTGGTACCGTGCTTTATCAGTAGAAGTTGCATGCAAACAATAAAACAACTTGTTATTTTGTTCAATAGGAGTATTTGCAGGCTTACATCCAAGCATACATGTTTCAGTTAACAAATCAAGAACGTATTTTCGTTGAGATAAGAAAATACCATTCTTTGAGCGGGCTACCTCGATTCCAAGAAAGTACTTCAAGTCTCCAAGTTGTTTCATTTCAAACTCTAAGGCCAAGTGTCATTGTAAGCTCTCAATTTTTTCTTGATCATCTCCTGTCACCACCATGTGTAGACACCCCAATTTTGATTATCCGTGAATCCTAAGCAAGAGTCCGGGTGTATCCCCAATGATGAAAAATTACTGACGACGTTGCAAACCTTATTTTATTTAGTTAATGTTTTGATGAACTTGGATTTACCCAGATCAAAATCCAAATAAACCTTTGCAAACCCACTAACCATTTTCAAAATCCATATTTCAAGGCCCAACTATCAAGCCCAAGAGAAGACCCAATTCCTAGCCCATAAAACCCAACAAACAATCCCAATAATTTGACCCAGAAAATACCTTGCAGCTGCAACATAAGAAATCCATCGACATTACGGCCGCAAAGGTATGGGCCTCCATATCTTGCTAAAAGAAAGTAAAACCTTGCAGCCGCAATTTTTGACGCAGGTTTTTCTGACAGATTCTGCACTTTTGGCATGGCTGCCCATGCCAAATTCACTCACCTCCCATCCAAATCTTGGTGGGAAATAACTCTTAGAAGCTTCCTCTAGGCCTATAAAAGGGTACCTAAGGTCTCTCATTTGAGCCACAACAAAAATCCTCAAGAAAACCTTGCTAATCAACCACAAAAATCCCAAAAATATTAGTCCTAAGCCTACCTTCCAAATCTCACCTTTAATCCAAGTTTTTCGAAGCATTAGTTAAATAATGTACTTTTCGCTGGGAATGGAGTTATACTCGCCGAATTCATGATTTTGAGGGGAGAATCCGGACGTTGATCAAAAGAAGTTCAGTCTTCGCCTTTTTATTAATTTTTGGTAATATTTCATTTCTCTAAATCTAACCTCATGCATCGTTCATTTTATTTATTTTTCCTTGTTCCCTTTCCCGTAATTGTCTAAATCACTTTAAAATCTCTTTTAAAATCCCATAATTATGAGTAGAGACTAATCATTTTGATTAGGCGGGATGATTAGGCGGGATGGGTATATTTTTTGAATAAAAACCTTCCCATCCCGTAACTTAGCTCCCGAACCAAGATCACTCTGGTTACGACAGACCAGTTGTCTCAAATTTTATACGTTGAATTCGGTTGTTTGGTTAACCTTAAAATCAAGTGGCGACTCTAACGAACGTGTGTTCTAGTATTTTCAAGGTTTCTCGCAGAGGTCAGGGGTGCCCACACCATGTCATCAACGTAGATAATCAAAGCAGTAATCTTACCCATTCGATGCTTTAAAAACAAAGTATGGTCTGAGTTGCTTTGTTTATATCCGAAGCTCTTCATAGACTTGGTAAATCTACCGAACCAAGCTCTTGGAGACTGTTTTAACCCATACAACGCCTTTTTGATTTTGCACACCATTGTAACATCTGAGTATTTCTCCACACCCGGAGGGGGATCCATATACACTTCCTCTGTAAGGTCTCCATGCAAAAAGGCATTTTTTACATCAAACTGAAGAAGTGGCCAATCTCGGTTCGCCGCCAAAGACAGGAGCACTCTAACTGTATTAAGTTTGGCAACAGGTGCAAAAGTGTCTTGGTAGTCAATCCCATAAGATTGCGTATATCCTTTCGCAATCAATCGAGCTTTATACCTCTCAATAGTAGAGGTGTCAAACGGGCCGGGCCGGCACGGGCACGACACGTCGGGAGGCGGCACGGCACGCCAGAGGCACGGTAAAATCCTGGCACGGCACGGAACGACACGGTATAAGTTGGCACGCGGCACAGCACGGGCACGGCACGGGCTAAGGTGGCACGTGGCACGGCACGACACGGTCTTCTACGGGCACGGCACGGGCACGGTAAGAAGTCAACGTGGCACGAGGCACGGCACGGCACGGCTTTATTCTAGCACGACACGGCACGGCACGGGCACGGCACGAGCACGAAAGTTGGCCTGGCACGGCACGGCACGAGCACGGAAGTTGGTCTGGCACGGCACGACACAGCGGCTCGGCACGGGCACGACACAAGGCAACAAAAAAATTTGTTAAATAATTTATTTGTATGTATTTTTTTATAATCACAAAAATAAAAAAAAATTATTTTTTGGTTGTGTAACTTGTGTTAGTGAATTATATATTTATATCAAGTTTAAAAAAAATTAAGTCATGAACAAAAAAATAAATAAGAGGGAAAAAGAAGTTACAAAATTTTTTTTGATTTATTTTATTTTATATTTTAATTTTGAGAGAGAGAGAGAGAGAGAGAGAGAGTTTGGACAAAAAAATAAAATAAGCTTTTAAAATATTTTTTAACATGTTTGATAATTGATACATTACCTTTTATCTAATAAAGATTTTGAAAATAAAATAAAATATTTTTTTGTTTGTGAAAAAAGTAAAAATAATTTTAAAAATAGTGTTTTGCAACTTGTAAGTAAGTCACTAAGTCATGAACAAAAAAAAAAAATTTACAAATTAAAAAAAAAAATTAGGGAGAGAGAGAGAGAGATGGACAAAAAAAGAAAAAAAAATACATGTTTGATTATTTTTTTTAAATGATAGAAATTCAAATTATAGGAATTAGATTCTTTTATTAAATTATATTATAGAAATTATTAGATGTTAAATTATAGAAATTATATAAATTATAGAATTATTTTTATTAAATTTGGTTACAAATTGTTTTTTAAAAAAATGGGTTAAAAAAAGTTACGACAAGGTTCCGCACAAATATGTTCAGATCTCCATTAAATTAAACTAATTGAACAATCAAGAGCGTTAATATGATAGTTTTTGTTAATTAAATCAATCATGTAAAGTTACATATCGATCAGATTTAGAAAACCCCCTTGATTGGGGTATGAATGTGTTATTTAGATGAATTTTACAAGATAGTTATTATCCGATTAAATGTAAGTTGAAACACGATGAACTTAACTTTTTGTACAAACGATGTACTCTGTAATATGTGAAAGATAGACGGTTCTGATCGAGGAAAAAAAACATTGGTGGGGCTGTTATGGTTTAGAATAAGACTTTCAGGCCTCGAGAAGCATTAAACATGATCCGATATCATGGCTATTAATATCCGATGATCTCCAAAATTTGTGTCAATGATGGAATCAACAAGGTGTGAAATCCTAACGGTTCAGATCGACCATTATAAATTTTGAATCGGTAATGACCTTTGAAATCTAAACATTTAATATAGTTTGTTAGAACTTAAGTCTTGTGCTATAGTTTAATGTATGTCAGCCACACGATCGCAACACAATTATGACGATCCACACCTGTCATTTTGTTTCTCTCGGTGTTTTAATACGTCTCACCAAATTTTGGGTCAATATGATTTTAAAAGCCCCTTCATCGGGAGATTCGGGACGTGAGAATCATTAGTAGGAAAAAATTTGTTAACTCCGATCGAGCATATAGAGATAATTAATTTACTTAATTTTTGACATGAATGATATAATCCCTCCTAGAAAAAAGATAGACGGTTCCGATTTTGTAAAAAAAACTTGAAAGGCCCTCGAGTGATGTATCGTAACTTTACGAGGATTTTCCATACATATTAATGTAATGCACTGCATACACACAATCACACACACCATTGTTGGGTCCAAAATGGGCTGAAATTTTTTCTCCCGCTAGAAATTCCCCCCAAACCCAAAATTAGGCCCCCAAATCCCTAACTCTCTCCCCCCAAAACCAGATCCTAATTCTCTCTCTCTCTCTCTCTCTCTCTCTCTCTCTCTCTCTCTCTCTCTCTCTCTCTCTCTCTCTCTCTCTCTCTCTCTCTCTCTCTCTCCCTCTCCCTCTGCCGAGGTCGGAGGAAGTAGCAGCTGCTGCCGAGGTCGGAGGATGTACCACGCCATTCCCATCGGTATGTTCAACGAAGCTATATTTTTTTCTCTTGTCAGTTGTATGCATGTGGTCAATCCATATTTATATCACTCACATTTATGTTGTGCTTCCCTAGATTCTGCCTATATATGCATTGATTTATATATATACATCTATTTTTATAGTCCCATTTTTATAGACAATTTCTTTGATAATACTCTTCTGCGATTCTAGTTCCGAGGCCGCGCGATTGGGTTTGCCGTGACGCAATTTTCTTTCCCGTGAAGATTTTTCTTTTTTCGAATCACGTTTAGCAATATTGGTGTTTCAATTTTCATGGTTTGGTTTGAAGCTTTAAATTCTGGTTTGTATGATCAATTTTTCTTTTTTGTTTAGCTGAATTTGGGATCTATGAGAGGAGTAACTTTGTGGATTATAAATTCTACTAGAGCTGTATCTAAATTGAGTCAAATGTATTCAATCTTATTTCAGTTTTGTCATGCTTATTCTTTGTGCCCACCAACTGTTCGATTTTATGTTTATGCTACAACTTTGTCTTCAATTGCCAAACTAAAAGTCTACTGATTGAAGAAAACAATTTATATCATGTTTGTTTTCTAAACAGGGTATTCAATCTTATTTCAGTTTTGTCATGCTTATTCTTTTTTGTTTGCATTAACACACTGGTAGTGGCCAAATATGGGATTGAACTGCAGTATTGCTCTTGATGAAGACGTTACCAACTGATTGAAGATTGCTATAGGCGTTCTTAAAAATGTTTGAAATTCTTTGCTGATCAAGTTCTGTTAGGCTTTGTCAACAAAATGGGCTGATAATAAAGGCTCCCATCAGACGAACTTTAGATTGTTAAGTGGCACTAACTTATATTCAAGTTTGTATTCCTAGGATGACAAACGTTTTGTGTTATGACATGACATTTTTTTAATCCACCCTCCTCTTTCTCCGATGGACTTCGGCAGAGAGAGAGTTCTTTTTATCTTATTTTCTTTGATTAACTCTTTCAAACAAGCTTATTGGCATAGATTCTCCCTGTGAATAATCTCTTGTCTGCATTTGCTCCAGACAAAGTTTGATTTTATGCCTTTCCATTATTGAAATTTGTAAAGCGTATATATGGGGACAATACAAACTATGCCTTGCTGATTTTATGCCTTCCATTATCGGAATTTATATGCTAATGCTTTCACTGCACTATGTTTTGTCTTGGACAAATTGCTGAAGTCCAATTATAGCAATATAATGACAAGTACTTGCTTCATTCAACTGAATTTGATCCTCTCCGTATGTGATGATCATAACTACTACTTGTATGCCTCTGTAGTATTTTCTTTGAAGTTGTAAAGGTTTTGGTTTTTAACAGATGTTCAACTGTTGTATTTTTTTTCCCGCATAATATTACATAGCAATGGAAGCTGGCGATGTATATGGAATGTTGAGTTCAAAGATGATGTACAAATAGTGGAAGTGAGAGGCAGAATGCAGGTATGTTTACAGTTCATTGAATTCTGTAATGTGTAACTTATGTGTTTGTGTCGAATTGAACAGACCTCTTTCATGCCGTGTTTTGCTTAATATGGAGCAAACCAACAGGCATGCTTTAATTAAACAAGATTGATTCACTTATTATCTTGTGCATTGCTCTCTATAAAGCGTATATGTACTCTTTTTTTGGTTGCTATCTTGTGCATTGCTCTCTATAAAGCATTTCCAAGAGTGAATGAAAATGACTGGACCAGTCATTTATGTTGCTTGTTAGGATAAGGGCCATTTGATGACCTTCAATCTTAGATTTTTTCCTTCACAACCCGTCAGGTTTCGATGCCTTCACATTGATTGAAGGTAGACCACGATGGCACAATGTAGTAATGCATGTAGT
>OY978225.1:17220612-17425612 GCA_963854785.1 Vaccinium vitis-idaea | reverse complement strand
TGTCTATTTTGATTTTTCAATAAATATTGAAATACTTTTTTGATTTCATAAAAGATGTGAAGTCAAGAGTATAGTAGGAAATTAAATTCTTTTTAGTTTGTAATGACTAATTGAAGATGTTCCTTGAATAATTGAAATGATTAAGAAATCAATTGACTATATCCAAGCTGTATATGTGTAGTGTATCGAAATTATAGGAATAACTAATCATACGTAAAAGTTTAGTATTTTAACATTGGAAAAGAGGAAATATGACGGGGTTACCTTTCCTCCATGTTTTTAAAACTACAGTGTATGTTAAAATTGATGTGACGGCAATATAAAATACTAGTCAACACCGATGACCGAGCTCTCGTTTTCTGTACGTTGACACACAGACAATCGTTTGCTGCTGCTGGTGTTTCTGAAACCCTAGATAAAAGGTCCGTCGTCCACTCTGCGTAAGAAAAGGGGTAAAACGAAGAGACCCAGAAGCCACAGGTTCGAATAATAAATCCGTAATTTTTCATGTTTTGCAACTTTTTTTCCCTTTTTTCCATTCAGGAATTTTTACTTGTTTATGGGTTTTTTTGCCTTTAGGGTTTTCAATCTCTGCGAAAAGAGCATCTGCGCAAATTTCAAACAAAGAGGTACATGCATCTCTCTCTCTCTCTCTCTCTCTCTAGAGTATTCACTTGGATGTGTATCTATGTATCTTACTGCATAGATTGTTTGAATCATACTAAGTGTTTGTCTTGCCGATTTGGTTGACATTCGAAGCAGCATTTAACGGTTGAAATTTTGGGGATTCATTTTTTCCCCCCTTTTTCTGCTGGTGTTATTTATTGTCCTTACGAGGATTGATCCGGTCCTGTCTTATTATATATCCCTGCACTAACATATGAAGGGAGTACTCTATTTGGGTACTCTGATTCCATCATTGGGTGCCAATTTTATCTATCCCTAAACTTCTCGATTACCAGAATTTTTTTACTCAATAAGTGTACGTTTGAATGGCAAATTGACACTCGAAAACTCCTCCACATTCAGAGATAGAACATACTAATATAGCTATAGATTAGGTAGCTAATCAGCAACTTGTCGATTTTGGTTTTTGGAATACTTGAATTCGTATCGTGCCCCATTACAGTGGTAAGCTTCCATTACAAAGTTTTGCAATCAATAGCTCTTGTCTGCGTTCTTTTTGACACATGGGAAGATCTCAAAATGGTGAAGGGAAACTTTTCAATCTTCAGCAGTTTCCAAGACTCCTAGGAACATGTCTCAAAAGTGACAAATCTGTTATCGTTTGTTATTAAGGAGTTAGTAATGTCATTAGGAAATGTCTCAGATGTAAATGCATTTCTGAGTTCTGCTCCAAAAGTTATCGTTTAGTTAATTGTTGAGACAGATTTGTCTTGTTTCATCTACGAGGATTCGGTGAGGACCCAAAATGTTATTTACCAGGTTTCATTAGATGATGATGTGATCTGTTTTACCGTGAATATCTTGTGAGTGTATTGGTATATCATAATAGTGTAAGGCAAGGTTGTCAAATCGTGAATCGAAATGGTCCTTTTTTGAATTGCGAATCGAAACGAATCGTGAATCGCTCCGATTCGGTCGTTACTTGTAAGGTACTTGGGAAAGTAAATTTAAGGATTTGGGTGACAAAAACACATGAAAATTTTAAGCCTAAATCAATGGAAAGCTTGCAAGGTTCTAAAACTCGCTAAGTGCAGCTAGGGTGGCCGCCGGCCGGGCACCTTCTAGCCTCCAGGCCGAGTACTCGAAGAGAGTACTCGGCCTTCCAGCAATTAGTCGGTTTTAGATTTTTTTTTATAAAAAATTTAGTATGTAGAGACATGTAAACTTACTATTTAAAAGATTTTGGATTCAAAATTTTAAATGCAGACTGTTAACAAATAGCAAGATAAATGCAGTTTTTAATTTTTTTTTATAAGGTGAACAAGATTTTTTCCTTTTAAACAGTAAGTCCTATACATTAATTAAACTATTAAACAGAATATAATAAGTGGATAGAAAAAACAAAAAAACAACATATATAGCCTATGAAATATATACCACTACCATTGACCACCGTTTACACTGTGGATTACTTGTATTACAGACATTTAGAAAAGAGAGAGAAGATTAGAGACAGAGAAGATTGACAAGTAGAGAGAGAGAGAGAGAGAGAGAGAGAGAGAGAGAGAGAGAGACTTAGCGGAGAACAGGAGAAGAGGACTGGAAGTGAGAAGATCGACGATGACTGTGAGGGTGAGAAGATCGACGACAGCAGTCGATTGAATTTGAGGGGATGAGATGATACAGTTTACAGATCGACGATTTAGGTTAGTCTATTACCCCTAAAATTACACAAAGCCCCTCTGAAATTGGCAAATTTCTGTCCTCACCCCGACTATTTCCGACTTGACGAGTCAGTGACCAGGCGCGACTCACCGATTCCTGACTAGTCGGCGACTAATTCCGACTAGTTCCCGACTTTTCCTTCCAGCGACAACATCAAACGACTAGCCCTTAGTCTCCTAGCTCAGGTAACTTCCAGCGACTAGTCGGCCGACTAGTCCGAGTTTTAGAACGATGAACTGGTAATCATGTGGGTAGGTAAGTTGCTTCTATTGCAACTTGCAGAGATGAGAGTTTACGAATCCTAAGATCCTCTTTGTGAAAAAGAGTTTTAAGTGCAAAACAAATCCTTCAAAGGTCTTTTAGGGTGGTTGTATCCCATGTTATATTTGTCGTTTTCTATTCAAAATCTCCCTTTTCTTGTTATATATGACACTTAATAAGAGAAATCTATTTTTGATAGTAAATGAGGAGAAACGCAGACAAAAAATGGCATATGCCAACACTAAAGATCTTAAAATTGTAGTTTGAATCCTTCTCCAACAACAAAAAGGCAAAAAAAGAGTCGAAATTGAATTCAGCAAATTGACTCCGATTCGATTCGCCGATTCACTTATGATTCACTGCTATTTCGGATTCAGCCAGCCTATTCGTATCGATAACCCACTGAATCGTATCGAATCGTACAATACGTATTGAGAATCGTTGGATTTTATCAACCATGGTCCACAATACCACATCACACTCCTGACGGGTTGTGATGTGGAGATTATCCGCTTACCCTAATGATGATTTAGTTGGCTTATTAACATGGCGAATACGGGCTTTTAGGATAGTAATTAAAAGCCTAGTTAGACTTCTATCCTGGATTGAGTTTTTCAATAACTTAAGGTCTCATGCAATGTCCTGTTCTATGTGTCGTAGTGCCACCCCTAGGCAATTGATGTGGTCACAATTCATGTTCTGATAGATATGACTTTAACTAGTGCAAAGGACATTGTTTGAATAATAACCAAATCCCATATAGTTCTTTACCTGGTTGAGTAAATATTTAGTGACTGTCGTATTCAATGTTCCAATTATTTTTTGGGTTGCAGTGCTCCTTAATATTGAAGTGATGCCTTACTTCATTTCTAATGTGACCATTGTCTTTTAGGAACCTTGTTCACAATTCACATAGGAATTCGACATAGTACATATTGGATTCGTAAACATACCAATTCAAAGAAAAATCTTGTGCATTCTTTAATACAGGAGCTAAATATAAGACATACTATAATGCCCAAAACATGTTTTATTGACACTTAAGAATCGCTGAAAATGATATAGTGGTGTAGAGGAAGAAAATTGTGCAATCTTTAGCTTTAGCCGTTCCAAGATTCCTAGGAAACATCTGACCCATAAATCTGTGAGCGGTTGTTGCTTAGGAGTTATTAATTTCATTTGATTGTGCTGCACAGTATATGCCACAATTTTCTGTTCTTCTTCTCCTCAAGTTTATGTTTTGTGTTGTCATAGAGTATGCAGCAATTATGATGGTGTCTTCGAGATGGGAATTTGTAGAATCCACCACTTGGACACATATCCGTACTGGAAACCCGTACTCGAGTCCATGTAATCTATATTGAAATGCATGATAATGCATTAATACTAACAGTTCTGTGATAAGGGGTTGATACTTGATAGTACTCGGGCTTATATTGCTTTTGAAGCTTTGCGTTGACTGAAATTGCATAGGTTGTCTTCTGATTCTCCACAGGATAGAATGGATCAACAAGGGCATGGACAGCCCCAGGGAGCAGGTGCAGCTCAATTCCATTATGGCCAATATGATCCAAACCATGTTAATGGTACCCCTAGTCGAGGACCAGCTGTTGCATCCGTTGGGGACAGTCAATCTCCTAGTCAGCTTGCGCAACACCAGCTGGCCTATCAACATATCTACCAGCAGCAGCAGCAGCAACTGCAACAGCAGCTCCAGTCTTTTTGGGCCAATCAGTACCAAGAAATTGAAAAGGTTACCGACTTCAAAAACCACAGCCTTCCCTTGGCGAGGATCAAGAAGATCATGAAGGCCGATGAGGATGTAAGGATGATATCGGCAGAGGCACCAATTGTATTTGCCAGGGCATGCGAGATGTTCATATTAGAGTTGACTTTGCGATCTTGGAATCACACGGAAGAAAACAAGAGGAGGACACTCCAAAAGAACGATATCGCAGCCGCAATCACTAGGACCGATATCTTTGACTTTTTGGTTGATATAGTGCCAAGGGAGGATCTGAAAGATGAAGCTCTTGCATCGATCCCTAGAGCTGTTGGCGGACCAGCTGAAGCGTATCCTTACTATTATATGCCAGCTCAGCATTCGCCACAGGCTGGAACTCCTGGGATGATCATTGGCAAACCTGTGGTGGATCCTGCTTTGTATGCCCAACAGCCTTACCCCTACATGGCTCCACAAATGTGGCCACAGGCACCACAACAACCAGATTCACCCTCAGATTCTTAGTCACTGAAGCATATATTCTTTCTGGGGAAGTGTGAGTTCTTTCTTATTATTAAGTTTTATTTTCTGTGTTTCAAGCAGAAGTATGGTAGTTAATTTGCATATCGCGCAATTGATTGTGTTGCATTTTCTGTGTGTACTTCCTGAAACTTTTTGTTTCTTTAGTCCTTCAATGATACTTTCTGCTAAAATATGGATGGTGATGGTTTAGATAATCAAATTCTATACTGCTATCAGTTTTGTGGTTAATTACCCACAGCGAGGTTGGTATCTATTTTCGTTGACTAAGTCATTTCATGTTTTTCATAGGTATGATGGGTGCAGTTTGGTTTGGTCTAGTTGTAGTTTCGATTTTATTTTGTCCATTAGACCGGCATTCTTCTCAAGCATTTTCACCCTTTCTTTGGTTAGTATCAATTGCCAGGGTTATAAATGCAGACATGCATCTTTATCAAGAGTAATGTTGCATTGTCTTTCCATTGTATCACTATTACTCTTTTTTGTGGTAATAAATAGCAGCATATTGTATTGTCATGTTTCCAAGGATATTTTATTCTCCACCACGGATATTGTTTTTCAATTTGTCCTCATTGGCATGGATATATTCTGCTTTGTATTTGTTTCTCTTCTTGGCTAATGGCAGCCCTTGATGATTCATCTTCTTGAGAATGAAAGTTATTTCTTGTTCTGTTGTATTTGAAGTCCTTGAACTTGGGTGCAATCTGTTGCTTACTGAAAGCATGTCTTGAATTTTGGCAGAAAGGAAGAAGAAAACTTTTGTTCCCAAAGTGCGCCCAAGATGTGAGCTGATAAAAAAGAGGATTGTGGTATATCGTACCAGCTGTCTATGCAGCTGGTGTTTCTTTTTCCATCTTTAGGTCTCATCTCTGTTACTACTATTGTGAAGTATAATTAGCTTAATTACCCAAGCATAATGCTTAAACTTATTGCATATGCATGCGTATGCAAAACCGGTTTGTAATTTGCTAGATATTTGGTTAGTTTTTGCCCCTCATATTTGCAAGGCCTTCATGTAAACATTGTTGAGCCCTACTCGACTGCTTGAATCCACATGGTTTATAGCAAACTGGTTCGTGATATTGGACAGTCCTCGGGGGCTCTGAGTAGACTGTAGTGCAGCAATGGCTGCTGCAGTGGCCTGGATGTTAATCATAGTTACCTTGAATTTGATGGTTGAAGGAATCAAACTGTATTAGGTTATATCTCTGCTTGAGGTCCAAGAAGAAAAGAGGAAACACTTGGAAATTATGGTCACTGATCAGGTATAAAGACTTGCATGAAAGATTGAAGGGCAAGTAAAGGATGAATCTGGTTTATGGAAACCACTCTCTGTTATAAGGAGCAGAAAGGTTGTTTATGATGTTGGATTGTTTGATTATTGATTCGTCCATGATGGGTACTGCATGGTTTTTTATGCTGGGCGTTGCATCGAGGGAAAGATGAGAACAAAAACATCTCAATCCTATGCTATACAGCATTTGGCTTTTGAATCATCTTCCTACTGGAAACCGTGAGTCAAGCGTCAGATGAATTTGGCAGCCACTGTAATCTACAGCCCTACTTGGTATTGTTTTTGTTTTGGGGTATTCTCCGTTTCTTGTTTTTTTCATTTCCCCTTTTGAAAATGGAAACAAAATGCCTGAAAACGCATTTCTTGTTTTTCCATTTCCCCTTTTGAAAATGGAAACAAAATGCCTGAAAATGCTGCTTGTTTTTATGTTGTGAGAAAAATGCTTTTGCCAAAATAGAGTGACCATTTTGACATTTGGGGCACACGCGATGCGTGTGCAAGTGATGAGAAAAAATTTGGGGTTAAACCACCACCATTTTGTATTGTACAAATAAAATTTCCTAAAATGTAAGAGAGAACATAAAAAAAAATTACAGCATGAGTGTTAAAAGGTCGACATGAAATTCCCAAGTCTTGTACCAAAAAATAAAAAAATAAAATTCCCAAGTTATACCTGTCACGTAACAATTATTGGAGATGGAACAGTTTTTGCGGTGGTTACTGGTTCAGACTTGTGGAGAAGGGGGGAAGATGGGGTGAACGTGATTAGGTGTTACCAGTGCATGTGTGCGTTTTCTGTTTTGTACTTTGCAGTTTTTTTTCCCCCTTCTCTCTTGTTCAGTTACTTAATGGGGGCATTTTTTGCATCAAAATTGGATGCACAATCTCTCAAAAAAAAGACACCAAGATGGAGTAGCCGCTTTATATACTAGAATATATATTCATTGGAAACTGGATTGTTTCGAGTTTCTGGAAGAATACGCGGAACAAGTATTTTTTTTTTTTGACAATTATAAAATCAGAAGATGAAAATGATGCGAAACTAAGTCCAACATCTGCAGGTGGTCATAAATGTCACTAAAAAGTACTCATAAAACCCAAGATGGAGCCAGGGGTGGCTAGTAGCTACTGTCGTCCCTGCTACAATTTGAAAAACCCTTACTATTACATTGAATATATATATATATACACCACACTTCCCCTCCAAACTCCCGGATTTTCTTAAGTTACGGACCTCATTGATCCAGATCGAATTTCGATGATCCGAATTTGTGAAAAACGGCTCGGATCAAGCCCTTCCCGGTATTTTTTTTTTATGATTTCTCACGGGGACCCTAAAAAACACCTTTTAAACACATTGGACGGTTCGGATCATTGAAATTCGATCGGGATCAATGAGGTCCGGAATTTAACAAGTTAAGGGAGTTTGGAGGGGAAGTGGACTGTATATATATATATATATACGCCAATGATCTCCTAAGGACTCCCTTAGGAGATTTTGGTGCGGACCTCACCTTTCCGCACCAAATTTTGACAATCCGAACCGCTCAATGTTTTTAAAATGCATTTTTAAGGGTCCACGCGGAAAATCTTCAAAAAACAATACCCGGAAGGGCTTGATCTAAACAGTTTTCGATAAAACTGTATATATGTACAGTATTATCGAAAACTGTTTGGATCAAGCCCTTCCGGGTATTTTTTTTTGAAGATTTTCCGCGTGGACCTTGGAAAATGCATTTTAAAAACATTGAGCGGTTCGGATCGTCAAAATTTGATCCGGAAAGTTGAAAAAGGGCTTGGTCCGCACCAAATTTTGCGTAAGGGAGCCCTTAGGAGATTGGCTTCCATATATATATATATATATCATCAAATTATTTAACCCCGTCCCTCCTTCACATATAGCCCGTCCCCCCTACGCAATATTTCTGGCTCTGTGTCCCTGAAACCCATAGCCGTTCTCATTTTCGCATTCCGGCAAAATTTAGCGTCCCACTTGGATGGATGTGTTGGAGGCTAAAATACCATAGCGAAAACCATTAGAGGTGAATTTGAGAAATAAAGAGAGTACAAGAATCTGAGTTATTTGGAATCCTTTCGAAAGGACATTCAAATGAAAGGACATTCAAATAACGGCGCTCCTATTGTTTCGCATCCATCATCACAAACACCTCAAATTCAAGACAAGACCAGTACTAATAGGCATCTAGAACAGAACATTTGATTCCTCAATTCCAGTAATCTAGTGAAAGAAATTGTGAAGAGGACAGGATCACAAAGCATGGGCCTTGTTGATACACTTATGCATATTAGACAGTTCAAATTTAACCCCACATTTCAATATGGCGATAAGTGCATAAAGATTCTGTCATCTGTGCGCTAAGAGAGAGAGAGAGAGAGAGAGAGAGAGAGAGAGAGAGAGAGAGAACACATAACATCTTCAACAAGCATTTCTGAGAGAATATACAGCTAAGGATGTTGAGAACAGGTCTTGCCATTAACAAGAGTGTACAGTGAACAAGTCCAGAACATATGCATTTGGAGAAAGAGAGAGAGAGAGAGAGAGAGGTTATAAGAATCTTAAACATTATACCAAATGCATTTCTAACAGAATATACAGTGCACAAAAGATGGTGACAATTTTTGCAAATAACACGAGATTAGTCAGATATTCTCCTTTCGTACCCCCTTCATCACAATCCCTTCAAGAATCCCATCAGTGCCGAAATTACCTGCGAATTGTTGCGGATCAACAGGACCTGGTAGCCTAAAAGAGATGGAGAAGTGTCCTGATGGACAAAGGTTTTGTGTTTGCATTTTGAAAACTTGGGACTGCACATATACGGTTTGTTCACCAGTGGTTGTCACTCCCCTTATCAATACCCTGCCATCATTTGCAACTTCACAACCAAACTCCCCTGCACCACAAAAAAAACATAGTCTCACATCTCATATTTTCATTACATCTTCCATTGTAATGAAGTCCATGAAGCAAGAAAAAGGCTACAAAGGAGTCGATAATTCAACGTTTTCCCCACTGCTTAGGTTTTATAGAGAACAAAAATACTATGAATACAGGGAAGGAGAAATTAAGGAGAGGGGAAGGTCATTACTGTACCAAAATAGCAACAATACATAAGGCAATGCCTTAATACCCAAGTAGAAGGATGGGTGCTCCAACACGTCCATTTCCAAAAGATAAGAGGATACTACATGTTCAAGACACCTTAATACAGTATTGTTTTGGTTTGCGACTTTATAAATATGTTTACATGAAATCTTAGAAGCGCTAAGCCACTAGCACTTAAAAGAAGGTGGTATGTCCGTGTCCAATACTCCTTGGACACGTGTCCGATACTCTTTTTTTCGCGTCCATAATTAGAAAATAATTTTTTAATTCATACACGTTTCCGACACTCTTCCTATAATGTGCCGCGTCTATGAGTAAGGAATAAATATGCGATCCACACTTCTAGGCACTTGGTAACATGTGACACTCAAAGATTTCGAAATTGGACTTGTCACAATGATATACAAAGTTGGAAAAATAGTAACAATTACACTTTACCATATTAAATAAAATTTATCACATAAATATGTGAATGAAAGTATCCTCAACATTTTAGTGTCCTACATCTTAGAGAAATAACGTATCCGTGTGTCCGTGTCGTATCTATGCTTCTTAGATAAAAATTATAAAAAGGTACAGTACAAAAGACACAAAACTAAGGCTCTAATTTTGAAAAATAGCATATATTCCTTCGCTCACGTATTCAGTACATCATTCATAATGGTTCATCAGCAAAAAGTTGTAAGCTTCAACTAGAGCACTTGACACTATGACGTTTCCCACATGTTCAATCATCTCCTACACATGTTAGAGTGTTCTTGCAGGTACAAAATTGATTGAGTAGAACTTATATCTAGAGAGTGTTTCCAGAATCATTCGCAACAGTGCCAGACCTCCTGCGAAGTGTCCTTGCTTCGCAGCTTGATAGCATTGTTTTATGATATTCAACACAAATTATTAAAGGAAAAAAAGAAGAGAAAATGGTAAAGGAATTCCACTCCCTCAAAAAATAGCAGGTTGTCTAAAGTTGGAAAATAACACCAAAATAATTCTCTCCAAACCACATACTTTTAGATAAATGTAAATTATGCCTGACTGACAAGTGGGTCTCCAGAAATCAATATTCGTTGAGGAAATAACGATCACCTTAAAGGCATTTGAAAATGTACCACTAGCAATTATATATAGACAGTCAATGCTAAAAATCAACTTACTCTCATCCCTTTTTACCCCTGGAAGTGATATGCGGAATAAGTAGGAATCCTCGCATTCCCCAATGTCCAAGAGTCCGATAGACGGTCCAAAATGCCCCATTGCTGCAGTTCCAGTGATTGAAGATCCACTTCTCGTTACATTTACAATGTTTCCCCACTCTTCCTTAGTTGGGGGAGAAGGAAGAAATACCATTCCTGACTCAAATCCCCCCTCAATCCCGGGGCCTACTTCAGCCGACAATGGAGCCACACTACTGGATGTCAATGGTAAACCACTACCTGAAGCACCATTCACAGGTCCCAAAACATGGAGATTTTGCAAAGATTCTCCGTTCTTGGGGAGACCGTTTAGAAGTCCTGTACTCTTAGTACCCTCGCCATTAAACCCAACCTCATGCAACGATATGTCGTACAATGTCTCATCATCGACACCAGTGTACAACCTTGCACCATCTCTATCCAAAACCAAATTTTGTAACCCAGTTAGCCGTTTGAATCTTTCCATATCCTCAGGCTTGATATAGTATGATTCGGGATTGTTAATAAATACAATGTTTTCGATGATCTTATAAAGGTTTTTGAAGCGTGAGTGGGGATGAAGTTGGGGAGGAAAGAGATCAGGAAACTGAGGGTATTTTGCTGGCATAGGGAGATTCCCATGGAAGAACAGGTCCAACCAAGTTCCTTTTACCACAGCGGATTTATCTGCCTTCCTAAGTACATGATGATATACCCTCTCTACTTCAACTTTTTTTAAGTGGGAGCCTGAAAGTTGCTCAGAAGTGTATGGAGGAAGGGCCTCGGCAAATCTTTGCAAAACAGACTTTCGGGGACTTTCTGCCTCGAGATCAGGCCCAAAGAAGGTACCCAGTATGAAATATAGGAGGAAGCACTGGTTGTCACTTGGCATCAAACCTCTCGGTATACTATCCAATCCAGACCTGACAGCAATATGAGATTCTGTAGCTTCAGGTGAGTTATCCATTGCGATTGTTCTTAAACTGAATCAAAGCCTGCCAGGAAAAGGAGCAAGTGAATAACTCTTAGGAAAAGAGAAAACGTCAATGTAAACACTGATTAATTACTTGAGGATGTTTGGCATCACGTGTAACTCATTTGTGAATTTTTATCTTCTAACTATTTTGCAGAGAACAAGATTGAAAACTAGGCAACATAACTTGCCAGGAGAGAAGGAGTAAAACTAAGTGAAAAGGATATGGAGTGGTGGGAAATGAATTTTGAGGCTATTTGTCTCATAAGTAGAGAACTGCACTTTTTGATGTGGCTATGGGAGCATAGTGTTGTTGTTGTTTTTTTTTTTTTTTTTTTTCTTTGATAAGGAGCATAGTGTTGTTGACGAGTAGGTTCTCTGTGTGCTTTGCTCAAGATCCACTCTAGCACAGAAGGCTGCTAGAGCTGGATCAAAGGCTGTTCTGCAGTGTTGCGTGCTTTTTGTGCAACTGGAATCGTAGTTTTCTACTTGGTTTTGGAAACCTGACCCCAGTGTATGGTAGACAAATGCTAGCTCATGCAAGAATTGTTCATCCTATTTGTAACTCAATTATGAGAAGTTCTAGAGGGCTCTTGAGCTATGTTACAGAGACTCGGATATATGGGTAAACGGATACAGGTATGTGTAGAGTCAGACTCGTATAATTCTCGACTCAAGGAGGCGGGGACATAGCAAAATTTTCACATTGTTTATTCAAATTTCTACGTCAAATGGTGTTTTTACTAGGTGCCATAGTTTATTTCATGCAAAGCACAAGACTACGATGCCTAGTCCTCCATAAGCTACGATACTCCCTCCATCCCGCAAAGATGGTCCACTATTCCATTTTGGGATGTCCCAAAAAGATTATCTTTAAAAAGTTTCCAAAAATGTAATTGCCATATTCCCATTTTGACCCTCATTTTCTTTTATTTTAAATAGGTTAGAATTTCAAAAAATATCCCATCAATGGGAAAAATTGGAAAGTTAAAATAAAGTAAATGTAATAATTATGTTTCCTTAATAAGTTGGTTTCTCAATGAAGGGCGAACAAAAGGGGACGGAGGGAGTACTAAATATGCTTCCTAGGTTCATACGGTAAACACATCGGATGCTTATCCCATGCGCTCACTCAAGTTTTGAGCCTCCGACATGGTTGCATGAGTGCTTTATACATTTTGGAGAGTCCATGTAGAAGCGACTCCATTGACATTGTAGCCCTTGTTTATGGGGTGAACCATGAAAATCTTGTGACTCATTTGTGTGTGCTTTATCTCTTTTTTGTTTGTTATAGATTCACTTGTTTGTATGTGACTGTCATGGCCTGAAGTTAGTCTACTGATTTATAACCAGTGGTTTTTGTTAGCGGGATTGACTTCTTCTATGAAAACCTAATATACTTCTATCATACCATCTGGGAAACTATACTAGAAATATAGAATGATGTTAAGACCAATCAAATAAACATATGAAACCAAAAATTTATCAGTTACATCAACATCAGTGATACGAAATGTGCCGTTCAGGCCAAACGGATGAGGATTTCAGACAAAAAAATTATCAGTTACAGGAATATCAGTAATACAAAATAAGCTTTTTGGGCCAAACACATAATGATAGGAAGCATGGGAACATAAAATTTATCAGCCAGCTATACTGACATTAGATATTTGTTATATCTCCAGAGGACTTCTAATTATACAAAAAATGGTCTTGCATCGAGACAAGTTTTACAGTTTGAATAGAAGGAAGACCCTGGCTACATCCTAGCAGGTATATCTTTACGATTTCTGCATAAAAACTTGCATATACCGTAGGGTTAAAAGTAAGAATAACTTCGAGTAAAATCACCGTACTGATACTTTCACTAGAAATTTAACTAGTGAATTGATTCTTCAAAGCATCAATGTATGTGCAAACTCATGTGAGCTATACACCACTGCTAGTAATACAGTACCTTAGACTCGAACGTGCATGTGCGCACACAAACATATATGTATTCATATGACTTCTTTAGTACATACAATTCCCTTCTGTCTCGTGAAATATGCTTCTTTTTGGGGCAGTTTTCTATGCATGGTATGTGATGCATGTTTTGTCCATTATGGCTTCATTAGTTCATCAGTTTGGTGCAGCAGTAGACCGAAGATTGACAGAAGTTTGTTATTTCTATGAAGTAGAAAGTAGAAACCCCTTGATAAAGAATTACAACTCTCTGTAGAAACCAGAACTGAAAAAAGAGTGGCAGCAGAGGCAAGCCCTTTTAGAGGTCAAAGTATTCAGATTGCTCAATTACCATTCAAAAAGCTATTGTAGAACGTAAATGCATGAGAACTAAAATTCGGCAGAAATAAATAACTTTTGCAAAAGAAACAAGCACTATCAAATAACAAAATTCAAGTCTTGATAAAGATCAATAGTAGTAAATTCTAATTTCATCAATGACAAAATCAGCAAGAAATTGATCAACTTTCTTGTAAGCTACCGCGAAGGAAGATACCAAGGAAAAGCATTCATTTAGTGTTACACTGGACAGCAGAAAACACTATTTAGCAAAAGAAGTTTGAGTGCTATTTGCAGTCGAGTTAAACGGAACTTCAAGTGTTATTTGCATAACTGCATGAAGTGGCTGCCCTGATTCTCGAATTTAGCATTCTGATTCTCACACTTGACCGCTTGATTTTTACCACTGCAAAGCACCCTAAATATCATGCTAAAGTTTGCTAAAGGAAATAGTGAATACCTCTAGTCTTTACTAGATAAGATTTGTGCAGAAATGCAGATACACAAAGTCATACGAGTAATTAGGAAATAGTGAATACCTCTAGTCTTGACAGACTCAACTTGTCTCAAGTTGGCTGAGGGTATATTATATACTCTCAAATCTCTATCAAGAGAACTAGGAATGTCACTGGTTGTGACATGGAAGAGCTGAATTATTAATTCTAAAAGCAAGTACATTATGACAACAGGAGATTTTGCAACTAATGCGTGAAATGGTCTAGAAATCCTCTTCGCTAGAAATGCATAGCTCAAAATCTATGGAAAATTTATAAAGGTATTTAAAAGATGTTCAAAATTTTGAAAGTTTTAAGGAAAAAAAGGAAAGGGGTTATGAACGAAGAATCCAAGAGATCAAGTAGCTGAAAGTTGGATATATAAGCTCAAATTTCAATAGAGTTACGAGCCTAAAAACTACCGATTTCAATTAGGAGAAAAATTAAATGCTAAAATGGATGATACTATTGGCAGATGACATACGGAGACTGGTCAAGAGAATAATCGATCAAGTTGGAAACTGCAATTGAAAGTTGATGTTGTCTGCAAGGATCATCACATCCTCTCATAAGTAAGCTTTCCACGAGCATAAAATTGTGGGAAATACCATAATGAAAATCAGAATCATTCAATAAATATAAAGTTGAAATCTTTGACAAAAAAGAAAGTGTGTTTATTTCAGTTATGTCTTGCCAGTTTCATCTAATATCTGTGAATTATACTGATCATCTTAAACTCATCAAATCAATAATCAGGGAACACATAAAGCATATAGACTGCTTAGTCCATGCATTAAAATTTGATCGGTTACGGATCGATCAATGCGGCGCCGATAGACACACTTAGGTTTCACCCATTCTAGAAATGCAACATGGACGGACATCACGTCAGCTATCCATGATTAGCACTATTCACTTTTGCTTCTTTTTTCTTTATTTTTATTTTTCGTGAATAGACGTCTGAATACAGATTCAAACAGGCAACCTAAAGTGAAACTATGCATGTGGTATTTTGCATGGCAACACACCCCAAAATTATGAAAGTAATCTAAAAATGGAAGATGACCTTTCTAAACTATTTGCACTTATAGTGGAATCATAGAATCACAGTAACTCAGTAGATTAAATCACAGTTGCCAACAAAATTAAAGAAAATTATCAGGGAAAAAAAAACCCCTCAAAACCCTTGGATCTATTTTCGACAATCAAATTAACAAGATTGATCTGGTTGGATTTTGGTCCATAATGACTCGGGATTCACTTGACGTAAAACAAACCTTACGCGGATTTGTTTCCGTCCGTTGAATCTTTTTCATAGGTCGACCTAGAATTTGATAAGCCAATTTTTTTTCCCATGCCGAAGCACGAGTTTAATCACCATATTAACTAATAGCTAAACAAGTATGAGAATTTGCTGATTCAGAGGAATCTCGAAATGGACGAGCATCTTCTAAAGCATATTGTTCATTCAAATTCATGCAAAAAAATCCAACTTAAACCAGTGAAAGAGATAATTATTCAGGGAGAGGATCGAATCCATTGCATGCATACAAAATTATACGCGATTTATGAACCGTATTGCTGTTTGGGACAAAAGCATAGTTCGCAAAACGAAATAGGATGATAAAACGAAAATGCATATTATGTGAATCCGCAAATAGAAATTGTCACATCTGATCAAATGACGAACATGCAAATGCAGATTGATTACCAGCTAAAACAGAAATTATAAACTTAAATCGGATTCCTACAAAAACCCTTCATCTAAATCAGACGTACTAACATGTGAAAAATCGCATAATCAGAAGGAGACATTTGATGGTGTGATGGTTTTGACAGAGAGAGAGAACAAAAATTCCTCGAATTAATTGCAACTGTGGAGAAGATTGGAGAGCTCACCAGTGAAAATCAAGGAGGTTCTGATAGAGACAGAATTGGAATTTCAGGGAGAGAGAGAGAGAGAGAGAGTGAAGTACTTTCAGTCAGTCACCATGCAGTTGTAGTACTGCCAACTGGATTTATCGCCCACACTTTTCTTTTTGTAATCGGATATTCGGACCAGTTTTTGCTTGTTTTAATTAATTCCGAGGCCTTAAAGTTAACGATTGAGCAAATCTCCCGTAATCTCAAGGTTTGGAATATTTTGGTTTATTTTCGGCTTTATTAAAAAAAATATTAGTTTTGACCATAATTTTATGCTTTTAGATTCGCTCGTGGAGAAAAATCAATAAATCATGAAAATTTTATGCAAAACTAAAAATGTAAAAAAAAATTGAATAAAGACCAGACGAAAAAACCAGTTTGGGGCTTTTGCCAGATCGGTTGAATGAAACATGCAATAAGCACTTATTATTGTTTTCTCATAACTACTTAGTCAAACCTTATTGAGTTCTTGGCTAATTATTGACTTGTTGGCTAATTATTAAGTTAAATATATCCCCACATTTTTTATTATGTCAAATTGGGTTTGGTGACTCAGCCCCTTCTTGAGTAAATATGAAATTTGTTGATATATGAAATAAGATGGCGCATTGTACACAAACGATACCAACAACCCACACAGTAGAAACGACCCAACTATACAAAAGACTCAAAACCGATAAAAACCCTACCAAGGACCCTAAAATTCAGAAAACCTTGCCGGCAACACGGTACAGACAAACAACAACAAGCCCTTCCCGGTATTTCTTTCCGTGACTTAAAACCATGGGTGGCGAGCCAACTCACCCGACTCACCCAAACCCCACTGACCCGACCCACCCATCCTCCTCTCGAAAATCCCAAAACCACCCCTCACATTTCGGTCTCAGTCCTTCCCGGTCACGCCGGACTCACCTCGTGTCCAGATGCTCAACAACTCACCATTCAACAACTCACTCACCACCTGGAAGAATGCGACGCCGAGATGGTTGCTAGAGGTCTCAAATAGCCAAACTATCCGAGACAGTGAAGAAGAAGGCTGCACTATGTCAAATTTTTTAGCCAAACTGTATGTTTAGTTTTTGTGAAAACGGCTCGGATCAAGCCCTTCCCGGTATTTTTTTTGATGATTTCTCGCGGGGACCCTAAAAAACACCTTCTAAACACATTGGACGGTTCGGATCATCGAAATTCGATCGGGATCAGTGAGGTCCGTAACTTAACAAGTTAAGGGAGTTTGGAGGGGAAGCTCACTGATATATTGATATATATATATATATATATATATATATATATATATATATATATATATATATATATATATATATATATGGATAAGCTTCTAATAAGGGTCCCTTATTGAAGTTACCATGCGGACCTAACCTTTCCGAGCCAAATTTTGACGATCCGAACCGTTCAATGTTTTTAAAATGCATTTTTAAGGGCCTCCGCGAAGATTCGTCCAAAAAAAAATACCTGGAAGGGCTTGATCCACACAGTTTTTGTTAAAAACGCTATATATAGCGTTTTTTACAAAAACTGTGTGGATCAAGCCCTTCCGGGTATTTTTTTTTGAAGATTTTCCGCGTGGACCTTGGAAAATGCATTTTAAAAACATTGAGCGGTTCGGATCGTCAAAATTTGGTCCGGAAACACAAAAAAAGGGCAGGTCCGCACGGTTTTCTTCAATAAGGGACCCTTATTGGAAGTTAATCCTATATATATATATATACGCCAACTATCCTGTCAAGGATCCCGGATTTCCCGGATTGAACTTTTTTCGGTGTTTTGATGCTTTTAAGAATTGTTTTTGGGAAATCCGAGCCGTCCAATGTGTTCAAAAGGTGTTTTTCAAGGTCCAAGCAGGAAATCTTCAAAAAAAAATACCGGGAAGGGCTTGATCCAAGCAGTTTTTCGCAAAATTGTTGGAAAACACCTTTTGAACACATTGGACGGTTCGGATCGTGAAAATTTGATTCGGAACTACGAATCCCGGATTCGGGATCCCTGACTGGATTGGCCCTATATATATATCCTACTATATTAAAAGGAAATCCTACCATTTTTCTTTCGCTTCAAACCCGTGATTAGTATTCACGTTTTCCACCCTTGAATGTAGATTCTATGTATGCAATTATTCAATGTAGATTCTATGTATGCAATTATTCAATGTAGATTCCATGCATGTAGTCATAATTTTAAACACATTTTAGAAGGTTCAACGTATGCATTAAACACATGATTTTAATCCAATGCATGTAGTCATTATTAGATTCTATGTAGGCAATTATTCAATGTAGATTCTATGTATGCACTTATTCAATGTATGCATTTATATCTAGGTTCATCTCCTCCATTGTGGAGTATTAAATTAGAGAGAGAGAGAGAGAGACATGCATATCTTATTCAATGTAGTCATTATTAGATTCTATGTATGCTTGTCTTTTAAAAGAAACTGGGATTGCCCATGAAAATGATACCGAGATGCCATAATCCTTTTGGTCTATATATGTAGTGTAGCTTGAGCCTGTCTTATTTGTTTCACTTTTTAGTTCTCAAAGTAATCTGTAATACATAGGAAGAGGTTGATGAAGAGGCTGAGAAGTATATAATCTCAAAGTTCTCAAACCTAAGAACTTTGAGAAAGGTCAAAGAGTTTATCAGCGACGACCAAATTTTGCAAGGCAATACTATGGCTTCGTGTTGTTCAGCAAATTTTAGAATCCATAATAGTTTATATCAAAGGAAGTGTGTAGAAATGACATATGACAGTTCAAAAATCATGGAGAAAAACAGCTGATTGGATACATGAACTCAGTTCAAAAAAATAAAAAAATTCAGGGAGAAAAGGAAGAAGTATCCTTTATTTGAATAAATTTTGTATATTGGAGTTGCAAGTAATTGATTTAATCTATATTTGAGTACATTTCGGAATGTCCGGTATCTAAGCATCTAGCATTGCTCAATTTTGGTATTCAAAACTGGCAGTCGGAGGCGGCACTTATACAATCCGATGTTAATGTTTTTTAGTTGTACACTTCCTTGAAGTATAAATAGCAGAAAATGGGCTTTTTTTTTTTTTTTTTTTTTTTTGGGCAAGATGTTGGTTGGCCAAAAGGAAATAAAAACAAAGTACAAAAGCACGAGCACGAGACTCCATGCGTGCATGGAGCCTTCAACTAGTATATATATAAAGGAACACATACATACTCCTATCATATCTTGATTTTAATTTTTAACCATATTAATAAGTGCACTTTCTTTAAATTAGTCAGTCTAACAAGATCCGTTATAATTATTGTTGAAAGCTATATTCCCTCACAAATTTCTCCAATAAAGTCGATACTTGGATAAAGGTAGGAGGACAGAGGTGGATTCGATATTTGCATTAATTTGACAATAACCTAAACTATTGCATAAGACCGTGACTATTTTGGGGCGTTCTCAAACAGAAATGGCCATAGATTGAGAAAAATGACGCGCGCACTTAAGCCATCTTAACATATAAATTTTGTTAGTTTCAACATGCAGAATTTCCTGTATTAGGTGAAACTTTTTAACTAAAAGATTTTTCCATAAGTAGCATTAGTTGGGTTGCCGGATATTTAAGTGACAAGTCCATAAACTTCTATCTTATATTCAAGTCTATATGTAAGCTCTGATGCTTGAAATCTCACATAAAAATTTTCTACGCAAATAATCTCACATAAAAATTTTCTTCACATTTGCGTAGATGTTGCTATGTTTTACTATAAAAGAAAATGTTGCCATTATTAATAAAGTACTTGGTTGAAGTTCTAATCTAGGTTCAAGAAACTATTCAAATTCTAGAAGACGAAATACAAGCTCATAATACTATTGTGAGAGGTAAACAATTATGTATAAATTGTGCTAGTCATCATAAAGAGAAAACGGCGCGCAAGTGTCAACTAGCTAAACAATGTGTAAAGGAACATGTACCTACCCCCTATCATACTTTGATTTTTAATTTTTGACCATAATAAATGCACTTTTTATAAATTAGAAGGTTTGACAAGATCCGTTGTAATTAATTAATATTGAAAGCTATATTTCCTCGCAAATTGCACCCAAAATGCTAGGTTTGAAGGCACATGTCATGGCCTAATTAGATTACTGTAAAATGGAATTGTGGATAGAATCCTAAACTGTTATTTCATTAATAAGTCAAGCGATGAACTCTGAATTAATTTTGGCATCTTAACCCTATGCTCCTTTTGTAGAGTCAATGTGATCAATATTCAGTGTGTGTGTGTAAACGAAATTGTGACGGCACTAAAAAGCAACCAAAACATATGTATATACTTCTTTGGCCAAGAGTTTCTCTATTTATCTTTCAACAATGTCACTCTTCTTTCTCTTTATCTAACTCTATTCACCATCATTATATTCAACTGTGATCGTGCACATTGTCGTAAAAAAAACTCGGCTCAACCTTCATTACACACCAACACGATTTTTGCCTCTCTAAAATGAGAGACCCAACAATCAATGACTTATTATTTTTTTAAGGGAGAAGCAATTCAATTTTAGCTTGTTACTTATAGTGTGAAAAAGGTTTTGTCAATAATTTGAATAATAAACTTCCATATTTCTTTTTTCCAAATGCAAAAGCCTAATTCTCGTGTGTCAAGGGGTCAGATCTCATCGTGCAGTCTTGGGAGCTTTAGGAGGGGAATGTATGTTGGTCGGGAATGAGAATGACAAAGGGCGGAGTTTAAATCGTTGTCCCTAATACATGAGAGTATAAGCTGTCCGTATTAATCTGACACTCACTTACTTGCTATTTTCTCTTTGTGATGACAAAATGTCACATAAAAAGGAAAAATAGATGCAAATGTATTTGGTGGAAACCCTATTTCCGACACAATGGACGCTTATTATATTTCGTGTCCCATTACAAGGTTCAAATTACTCAATATATTACTAGCTTAGTGCTAAGTTTAGTTCAATATCTTAGTTATTTATCATTCTCAATAAACACATAAATAAAACGTAAATTAAAATAAATTTCAATTGGTTATTACTATTTTATTTGCTTCTATATTGCATAATAGTGGACTATAGTAATATTAAAATAAGTCAAATATTTTGTCTAAGTTGGGTTTATTTAATTACTCCTATTTGACATACTACTAAATGAACCCCTCCTATATTCTACTATTATTTTGAGTTTATATCTGTCTCTTTATCTATTGTCCAAAATAATCCTTGGCTTCTTTCCTTCTTCATTTCACATGAATTTTTTAATTTAGTAATCAAAACCCATGTACACTTCAGTTCCTAATCTTCTTAAATCCATCTCAAATTTCCCCAGAATGAAACATACTTGAATTACATAGCTGATTCTTGCTGTCTTCTGCTCAAATCCTGCATAGCTGAACCCCACCACCACACACTCTCTCTCTCTCTCTCTCTCTCTCTCTCTCTCTCTCTCTCTCTCTCTTTCACACACACACACACACACACACACAACAGCGCATGATCTCGCAGTTCAATCGTCTCTGAGAAGAACTACGCACCGGAGATCGAGGTAATTCTCGCCTTGATCCGTGATTTTTCGGATTAAAAAGCTGGAAATGTGTTAGAATTTTTTGTTGTTTCTGTGAAAAAGTGGATCAATGTTTGAATCCGGTAGATCTTCGACATCCTTATGCGATCAAATTCTAATTCATTGTTTCGAAATCACGAACGAAGTCACTAGTTTTGGTTTTCAAGTTTTGGCGTTATGTGTTTAACCGTATGATCTGGTAACTGTGACTTCGTTATTCAGTGTAGGAGAAAGCTCTTTACGTTGCAGAAGCTGCCATGATGAAACCTGAGTATGAGAAAGTTATGGATGAATTTGACAGGAATCCCGTAATGCTTTCTCTCTCTATTATTGTTTCTTTCTTGGTATCGTTACGTCATTTCATTTTGCTTGACTTTGTATGAAACTGCTATGCCCTCATTACATCTGTTTCTCTTCTACACACGTTTGTTTGAGAGTAAAACATTTTCTCCGAAATAATTTACTATTTTTTGGTGTTTGGTTGTACAAGATTGGAGTAAGATATTTTCCTTTGTAAAAGTTAATTGCAAACATAGAAGTAAAATGAATTACGGATATAATCTTCAAATGTTCACTCTTATGGCTCATGCCCTCACCCCGTTTCCTGTGTCCTCTACTGCATCTACCCTAGATTGGGCGTTTCCATCTTTGCATATTCATTGGCTCCTTGCCTCATTGACTGAGCTGTGATACAACAATTATACTTACATACAAGTTATGCAAACCGAACACACCATACTGATAAACTCAAGCGTCCGTCACAGTCGGTTTAGAGCAGAAACTTCATTCCATAGCCACCCTATTTGAGTTCCTGGCTGTTATTCGACTTATCAAGCTTAGTAATTTGGGCCTGCAGTGAAGGACCGATTTAGAATGTTTTGGACGATAAGCGTTTCTTTTTCCCACAACCATTCAGAACTTTTTTCCCACACAGGAAAATAAAATTGACGAGCTTATTTTACAAGTAAAACTTTTTATGTGGAAAATAATTTTCACGCAAAATATCTTCCTTCAGAACAAGAGGAACACTTGTTTTTGTGCTCGAAGAAATTTTTTTTTTCCCCCTTATTTGGTTAAGTTCAATCAAAGATTTGTGCTTTTTAAAATCATATCTCTCTCATCCCGTTTGCATGTGTGTGCGGTTTCTAAATATGCTATGGAGGAGGCCCTTGAGTGCCATCCTTGACTATTGTGCTATTAGAAGATTAAATAAATGACTAGAGGATGCCCTAAGATTGATCGTGGCAGGATGATTTGTAACTAGGGGGTGGTGGTCTTCGGAAAACATTCATCCTTCAGATACGAGTGCGAGTCAGCTGTAGAAGCTGAAGCCATGGTTTTCATGGAGTCACTTTGGAAAATTTTCCTTTTTGGTTGACCGAGAATCTTGTAAGGCGCAGTAGTGGTGAATACCCTTATTTAATCCTCCAAGCCCAATGTGGTAAGGATACTCGTATTGTTTATGGTTTTGGTTCCCTAACTCGACCCTTGAACCCAGCATTGATGGTTTGCACTGGATCCTTAACTTGACACCTAAACCCAGCACCAGATATGCTACTTTAATTGCTAGGTTTAAGTCGTCCACAATTTTATGGGGAATAAATGGAGATCTCCATTTCAATAGATAAGGTGCAATGCATCATCAAACCCTAAAGATGAGGCACCACGTCTTTGTGAGTTTGATATGTAATTGCTCTGGGTTCAAGATTGATAATTGGATATTGTGGTGGTCTGGTTTGCGAACTTTTTTTTTTTTTTTTTCACGTACTCCCATAAAAAAGTTTAAAAGAAAAATCCCTACTCAAACTTGACTCTCTTTAGTTGGTACGAAAACAAAGAGTGGTTCCTTGGGGACATGTAGTTCTCATGCTCCCTGTTTTAGTTTGGGATTTACACATTTTGAAGCTGATTAATGGATGTTGCTATCTATTCTAACATTCAAATAAAAAGGTTAATGGTGAAACAATGACCACCTCTGTTTACTAAGTAGTTGAAGTGCTTCAAATTTCAAGTATGAATCTTAAATGAACGGGTCAAGGACTAAATTTACACCATTGACCTCCTTTGTGTACAGCAGATAAGTAGTTACTGGGCATCTCTTTCATTTTGAAGTGCTTTGTATTATATTTGGAGGATCTTGGATTACTGATCATAACAAAGCCTATGTAGGTGTAAACAACCCATGAATTTAAAAGTGAATAGAATTAAGTTTAAAATCAGTAAATAATGAAAGGTTCATTTATAAATGTCAACAATTGTCAGAATATGATAATATTGATATCCATCTGCACCTTGGAAGCACTTTTTGTCCCAAGATATTTTTACCAATGGCGTTGATCTTGTTTCCTACTTCCATTTCCCACTCATCGTTCAAATTGATCACTAGCAGTTTAATAGAGTTGAGCTCCTTCTTGAAGGCTTAGCCCACAGGGAAGAAGCTCATGTGCTTGGCAGCCTCTCTACGAAATACTATGTGGCTGTGTTACATGTATTATAGAGTTGACTTGGTTGAGATGATCGGAGAGCATTGGTTTGCCTACATTTAATCACAATTCCAATTCTATCATATTAATGTTGTGTATAAACCTTAACTACATATTATTCTCTTTGACTGAGATTGTTCAATCCTGTGATTTTCAATGTCCCAGAAGAAAAATTATAAAAATACAATTATCTTTTGGAGCCAGCCCATAAATCATTAAAAACTCTCCTGGGACAGAAATAACGTTCAGGTGTATTGCATATTGTAATCTTGCGTCTCTTTCTTATCAAAGACGTTAGAAAAAATACTCATCTAATGTTCAGTAGCTTGCATGGGTACATTACCAATAGCTCACAATTCACAAGTCTCGTTGTCTGAATTCATGAAGCATATATGTAACTAGGTACGGATATGCATGTATGGTATTCATTATTCATACCAAAAAACCAAGATTTTCCTCAATTAGAAGAATCTCTTAGGTGGATTGCTTAATGTCCATACCATATTCAGGTTCCCCCTGGATTCGGCACCAATCAGTTACCAAAGTTCCCTGGCGTCTCTCCGAAGTTGTCTCCGCACAGGTATTCTGGCTAGTAAATTCTCACTTATATGCATCCATAGCAACACATGTAAACCAATACACCTACATTTGCGTTGATTCACTACTGCACTCCGTTTATAGAACTTATGTTTGTGTCTAAAGAATGACGAATCTTGTCATGATTATCTTTCCATCTATATTTTATTGCACCATCTCACATTTATACTTCAGTATGTATACGTTTCGGGCCTTGTGGCTCTATATCCGGCTTTAAACTTGAATGGTCAAGGTATAGTCCTAAAACTTCGATGCAGGTAGCCTCTGTTTACATCTGTATGAGGGGGCTGTTTGGCTGTGCCGGTTGAGTTCTTCCGATATGCATTACCTATTTAGAATCTACTCAGAAAGTTCCATATTCGAGTACGGTTGAACAAGAGACTTTCATTCTCCTAATTTTAGACTAGGCAGATCTATGTTTTAGAAAGTTTTTTTTTGAAGAAAGTAGCTTTTGCATTTTTCATGTGTTTTACTTTGAAGAGAACTATAATAAGTATCAATGGGTGCATGATCCGGGTTTAGAAGGACTGAATTATTTTATTTGGGACTTCGAAATGGGGCCTTAATCAATTTCACCAAATGTCCTTCATGCTTGATGGATGTGTCCTTAGAGAGAACTTGATTCTTCTGATGATTTGATATTCAATTTGATGTCCTTTGTTTTACATCTTCTCATTACTTGTTTTGACAATTTTTTTTGGGGTAAATTACGTTAACCTCACTTGATGTTTGTAAAATGACATTGACCTTTATTATGCTTTATTTGGTTTCACTTTGTTGTTTGAGAGAGAGAGAGAGAGAGAGAGAGAAAGAAGTGTAGGGTGTTGATTAACCCTAACACGCGAGAATATTATTTATATAGTTAAGCAACACGTTACACAACTTAGATAAGCAATGTGGGACAATACGCACTATTCTAACACTCCCCCTCAAGCTGGAGAATAAATATCACAAAATCTCAGCTTGTTACATAAAAACTCTAAACGCGGTTTAAACAACGGTTTGGTGAAGATATCAGCCAACTGAGCTCCTGTAGAAACAAATGGAGTAGATAACACACCATCTTCTATCTTCTCACGAACAATGTGACAATCAACTTCAATATGTTTTGTTCTCTCATGGAATACTGGATTTGAAGCAATATGAATCACCGCTTGATTATCACAATACATAGGAATAGGTAACTCCACATCAAAACCTAACTCCTTGAGTAAAGCTCTCAACCACACAATCTCACAAGATGTGTGTGCCATGGCTCGATACTCTGTTTCTGCGATAGACCTTGCGACCACCGTTTGTTTCTTGCTTTTCCATGTGACTAAATTGCCTCCAACAAAAGTACAGTACCCAGTAGTGGACCGTCTATCAGATGGTGATCCTGCCCAATCAGCGTCGGTAAATGCTTCAACACGCAAATGACCATTAGTCCGATAAAACAAACCACGTCCAGGATGAGCCTTAAGATATTTCACAATACGAAGACAAGCTTCCCATTGTGGAAGACGAGGAGCTGACATAAACTGACTCATCACACTTACAGCGAAAGAGATATCAGGACGTGTATTGGTAAGGTAATTCAACTTACCAACTAAGCGACGATACCGGTCTGGATGAGGAAATATCTCCCCCTGATCAACACAAAGTTTCACATTAGGATCCATTGGGGTCTCCACAGGTTTTGCTCCCAATAAACCCGTCTCCTCTAGAATATCCAATGCATACTTCCGTTGGGACAAACTAATTCCATCCTTGGATCTTGCTACCTCAATACCCAAAAAATACCGTAGCTTACCCAAATCTTTAATATGGAACTGTCGCTGTAAAAACTGCTTCAACTCATCAATACCTTTCTGATCATCTCCAGTAATAATGATATCATCGACATACACAATCAATACGATTTTCCCACGCTCTGACTGAAGAGAGAAAACAGAGTGATCCGAATGGGATCGACGCATACCAAACTGCAGCACAACATCACTAAACCGACCAAACCAAGCTCGAGGGGATTGCTTCAGACCATATAAAGCTTTGCGAAGACGACAAACCCGAGAACGCTCCCCCTGAGCAACAAACCCAGGAGGTTGCTCCATATAGACCTCCTCGAACAGAGTTGATCTTGGCAACTGGGGAAAAAGTCTCTGAATAATCAACCCCATATGTCTGCGTATAGCCTTTGGCCATAAGGCGGGCCTTATACCGCTCAATAGTCCCATCCGGATGATACTTGACAGTGAATACCCAACGACAACCAACAGTAGTTTTACCAGCAGGAAGAGAAACCAACTCCCAAGTGCCATTATGATGAAGAGAAGACATCTCATCCTCCATTGCTTTCCGCCACTCAGACACAGATAAGGCCTCTTGAACAGTGTTAGGAACAAAAACGGAAGAAACCGAAGTAGTAAAAGCACGAAGGGATGGTGACAGATGGTTATATGAAACAAACTGAGCAATAGGATGTATAGTGCATGACCGAATACCTTTACGATGGGCGATAGGATGATCAAGATCAGCTGGATCCCGCAATGGAGGAGAAGACGGAGCGGTGGGCGAAGGTGGGCCTGTTTGCTCAGATGGCTCAGGTTGAGATGGCACTGGTGGCACTGGTGGCTCAGGCTGAGATGACACTGGTTGAGATGGTACTGGTGGAACTTTAGGACGACGAACATATACCTGCAAAGGTTTTGGTGGAGGAAGACCAGTATCTGACGGGACAGCTATGGGAAACATAGATTCAGATGCAAACCGATCATTTGGATTAGTAGGCTCTGAATAAAACGGGAGAGAGAGAGAGAGAGAGAGAGAGAGAGAGAGAGAGAGAGAGAGAGAGAGAGAGAGAGAGAGAGAAGTGTAGGGTGTTGATTAACCCTAACACGCGAGAATATTATTTATATAGTTAAGCAACACGTTACACAACTTAGATAAGCAATGTGGGACAATACGCACTATTCTAACACACTTTCCTCCCTCTATGCCCTTCTGTTGATAGGGAAGGGAAGATGGTGATGGTCTCCACCAATTTTCCGTGAACGCCAGTTATTCATCTCTCCGGTTTAAGTGACAGAACTTTATGAATAATTACACACGTATTCAATATTTACATGCCTGTTTGCAGTCCTGTGGTAGGATGGGGTCAAGGTGGGTGACAGTTGAGTTTATCTCATAATGAGAGAATGAGGATGTGTGATATGGTTTGTGACTTTGTGGTGGTTAGAGGCATGAAGGGGATGATCTGGGGCATGACAGTTATCCTTTCCTATAAGCTATTGGTCGTGAATTGTGGTAGAAGCGGGTATTGTGTAATGGCTAGATATGATGGTTTCATGTCAGTGGCTTTGTTAGTCATTGGCAGACGGGCGGCCAATATGGGAGAGAGATTGATTTGAGACTGGGTGTGGGAGTTAGAAAGAGAGGGTGAAAGCCCAAAGGCCTGTTGACCTGATACCGCAGAGACGGTACTGGGATGATGTGGGGTAAGCCTCACCGGTCCAAATAACCTGTAAATCAGTCACAATCTGGGGTAAAGAGTAAAAAATTGCTTTTGTCTAACATGATGGTAAGTGTCATTCCAAAAATAAGCCTTAGATGTTTGTAATTGTGAGTTTTGTCGAGAGGTTGTTGGATCACTAGAACCACATATGATGGGGATAACAATTTTTATTCTAATCACAAACTTCAAATGCAAGAAGAAACTTCTCTCTCTCTCTCTCTCTCTCTCTCTCACGAATTGAATCAGTCCTTATGCAAAGCTATATGCGTAGGGGTGTAGATTAGATGCCAATCAAGGCCACTTATGGCATGTCCAAGTTTATGGTCTTCAATCACCAAAGGTGTGGTTGATAGGTTGTATTGAATTTCCTCAAATCATCACCTGACTTTTCAAGCAAATAACTCGCCTCCTTTTTCAAGCTCAGCATTTTTTTTTTTTTGATAACCGAGGAACAGCCCTACAATAGGCCACTAATTGGACCCACTGCACGACCCAAACCTCGGAGGGAGCTGGCGCAACTCACACCAGTCACGGCCCCCCGCTTAGCACAGGTACTCACCCTGTGGGGAATCGAACACCTGACCAAAGGGACTACCCCTAAAGTCAGGCACTCGCCCTAACCACTGGGGCAACCCCTGGGTGTGTTAGCTCAACATTGTCATAGATTTTTACAAGACTACTAACCGGAGCATGCACAATTATACAATAGACGGTCGAGTGAAATGCAATCCAGATATTAGATAACAAAGCAAGCCTTTCACTAAGTTTTTGAACAGTGGTCTCGAGTTCCGAACTTAGGGGCTTTTGGAGCTAGCTCACAAGCCATAGGAGTCTGGGCTGTGTCTCAGTCCCGATGTGGCTTATCTTCCTCTTGGACTAACTACTGATCATTGCTTGGTTAGCTATGATCCTATGTGTAGTTGTGTGCATGTATTGTTTCAGATTGTGTGAAGCAAATGCAGTTTGTTTTCTCTCTTTTGGTTTCTGTGACCGCCGTAAGTGAATCCAGAATGAGGTTTCCCACCAACAAGATTTATATCCTTAAGCGTTCATGTCTGTTGCCTCAGTAATCTTAGCTCATTGAATATCATACAATTCACCAGGGTCATTGATGCATCATCCTTTTGCTTTGTAATTTCACTAATTGATTATGGTTGTATTGTAAGCTTCTTAGCTTCTTGCCATTGTTGGGATAAGGCGGATAGTCGTTTAATATAATTTTATGGGTCGTGCTAGCCCTTCTATGGAATTTTACAATCCAGAAATTGAAACCCTAATTACTGAAGTAAAGAAGAAGAAGTTAAGAAGAATGAAGACATATCAGTTCTCATTTCACAATTTTCTCGTCTGTTACAACTGTCAACAACCCCTTCATTAGATACCCCTAATCCTACTTAACCGACTTACCATAAAAGGAAAATCACGTGCCTAGCACATGACCTTAATGACTTTGCCTAATACTCCCCTGCAAACTCATGGGAGTTTCCACCACCATGAGTTTGGACCTTAAAAACAGAAATCTATCAACAAACAAAGCCTTAGTGAAGATATCTGTAATATGATCCAGACTACCAATGTGATATTGTGATGCACAAAAATCTGCTTGCTTAGAACCTTTTCTCATATGAAGTGATAGTCTACCTCAACATGCTTAGTGCATGCATGATAGATAGGATAGAAGCCAATGCAATAGCTGACTGATTATCACACCAAATGTGATGTGGCACAGAAGAAGGAACACAAGTCCAGTAACAGTTGATGTACCCAAGTGACATTTGCTGCAGATTGAGCCAAGGCCCTGTATTCTACCTGTGTGGAAGATCTGGCTACTGTATGCTGCTTCTTGGCACACCATGAAATCAAATTATTACCAAGATATAGACAGAAGCCAGTAGTTGAACTCCTATCTAGGTGATAACCAACCCAATCTGCATCTGAAAATGCAGTAAGATGCAAGGTGAGAGGAACAAACATCAAGCCATGATGAATACTCCCTTTGATGTATCTCAAAATCCTTTTGACAGCAACATAAGATTCTGTGTGGGAGCATGCATATGCTGACAAGCAAAATTCACAACAAAAGAAATTTCAGGCCTAGTCAAAGTCAAGTACTGAAGAGACCCGACAACAGTCCTATACCACTGGATATCTGAGAAATCTAAATCTGGACTCAACACAACCGGCTTGACAGAAGAGGAGGACTTGGCTTACAATCTGCTATCCCTGCTTTGACCAACAAATCACTAGCATATTTTGCTTGAGAGAGGAGAATACTTTTGTCATGATAAAGAACTTCAATACCCAAGAAATAACTAAGAGAGCCCAGATCTTTTATAACAAATTTAGAGCTAAGCTTCTTGATGAACTCTGAAATAGACCCTTCATTGCTACCAGTGATGAGTTTATCATCCACATAAACCAAGACTAGAGTAATACCTTGAGCATCTTTAAGTTTGAACAAGGATGTGTCAGCTTTGCTACTAGTGAAGCCAAGTTGAAGAAGAAAACCAGAAAATGTAGAGAACCATGCTCTTGGAGCTTGTCTCAAACCATACAGGGCTTTAGTCAACTTGCAAACTTAGTTAGGATACAAAACATTTTGATACCCCGAAGGCTGTTTCATGTACACCTCTTCATCAATCAGTCCATGCAAGAAAGCATTTGAAACATCCAATTGTCTGATGAACCACTGATAGTGAACAGCTAGACTAAGAACCACTCACAGTTTGTTGCTTAATCACATGACTAAATGTCTCTGTGTAATCTAATCCCTCTGGCAACCAACCTAGCTTTATATCTGGCTACACTTCCATCAGAATGACATTTAATCTTGTAAATCCACTGACATGTGACATTGGCATGAGAAGGAGGAGATACCAAAGTCCATGTACCCTGTTTTTCTTTAGCTTCATATTCATCTGCCATGGCTTGCTGCCAAGCAGTATGTTTAATGGCTTCAGAAAAATGTTTAGGTTTTGTTTCTGACAAAGAAAAATCTGAGGAAACAATAGAGAGAGCAAGAGACCCTTTGGGTTTAAAGATCCCATTTTTGGACCTTGTGATCATGGGATGAGAATTAGTGGAAGAAGAAGGAAAAACACTAGGTGACTAAGAAACAGACAGTTGGAACAGGAACAGAATGAGCATTGGCAATAGGAACATTAAGAAGAGGAGACTGAACTATGGGAGAAGATATTTAAGAATCAGCAAGAGGAACAGTAGCAGAGTGATCATTGCAGGAGTAACATTAAAGTGAGGGGACTAAAACTATGGAACAAGACATTTGAGAAACAGAGATTGGAATATTAGTAGTCAAAGGATTAATAAAGTAAGAAAAAGCACTAGGAGTAGAAACAGAAGACGACACAGAAGAAGGAGAAAGAACTGGGATAAGAATATGATCAAAGGATGTCAATGAGACATTGAATTTTGCAGTCTCAGATGGTACAGAAGAAGAACAGACAAGTTTGGAATAAGGAAACTCAGTTTCTATGAATTTGACATGTCTTGAAAGATAAACCTTTGTAGTTTTTGGATCATAGCAACTATAACCTTTGGTAGCAGGACAATAACCCAAGAAAGTACAAGGAGTTGATTTTAGATCTAATTTATATGCTCTGCATGGTTTAAGCCAAGGATAACAAGAACACCTAAAAGGTTTCAAGAAATTGCAGTCAGGAGTTTGGTTAAAAAGAAGACAGTATGGAATTTGAAACTGTGATGCTGTATGAGGCAGTCTATTAGCAAGGTATACTGCAATATTTAATGCCTCTAACCAGAATTTAGTTGGTAAATCAGCTTGAAGAAGAAGAGTGATTGTGGCGTCAATGAGATGTCTATGCTTTCTCCATAACCCCAATTTGTTCAGGTGTGTCAGGGCAAGAAGTTTGATGTATCACACCGCTAGATAGAAACAAATGTAGAAGAAAATGATTTACAAACTCTCCACCATTGTCACTTCTCACATTTTTAACAGTGGTATGAAACTGAGTTGAAACGTAAGCTTTGAAATTACTTATAGCATATTTAACTTCAAATTTATAGTAAAGAGGGAACAACCATGAATATCTAGTAAAATCATCAATGATCAGAAGATAGTAGCTGTAACCTTTATTAGAAGGAATTGGTGAAGGACCCCACACATCCTTGTGTACAAGATCAAAAGGATGAAAACTAGTCGTCTCAGACAAAGCAAAAGGTAATTTATGACTTTTTGCCATGTTACAAGTACAGGTTACAAAGGATTACTAACAGGTATGCTATGCTGTTTTATTAAGGAAGAAAACAAAGAAGAACTAGCGTGACCTAGCTTATTATGCCATAGAATTGCTGAAGAAGAAGTGCTCACAAAAGCTGTAGGAGAGATACCAGAAGAAGCTGCTTTAGATGAGTTCAGAATTGGATACAGTCGCTTGTGATAGAGGCCCTGCTACAGAGTTTGGAGTGTGTTCTTGTCCTGTATGAGAAGGCCATTAGAGTCAAAAGTAAGCAGACACCTATTATCTTTAGCATATTGATAAACAGAAATGAGATTATGAGTTAAATGAGGAGAATGAAGAACATGAGACAAGCAAAACTGTGCAGAAGGAGTGGGTAAAAGACCTTTATCAGTATGTGTAACTTGAAGGCTTGAACCATTACCAACCATAATGCCATCATGGTGAGAAGTAGGTTGAGCAAGTTCCAGATTCTGCAAACTGTTTGTAATGTGATAGGTAGCTCCACTATCAAAATACCACTGTGGAGCATTAGAGGGATTAGTTGTTGCCACCTGATGTGCTGAACCAAAAGATGAATCACCAACATACTGTGGAGTTGCAGGTCCTTGTGGCGTCTGATAGAAGGTCTGACCAGGCATCATGTAAGGCATATCAAATGTCCCAGTGAAGTGAGCCTGAGCAGGTGTATTGGCACCGCTACTAATTCCTGTTGTTGAACTAGATGGATTGAAACCAAAATTTCCAGGCATAGACACCGTTTGCTGAAGAGGTGAAGAAGCATAAGCTGGACCTCTAAAACCATAAGTAGATCCTGAGTGACACCATTGGAATACCTTGAGGGAACATAGTAGAATTCATCACCCATGGAGGACCTCCTCTCCATTGAAAACTGGAATAACCAGTAGGAAACCCTAGTGAAGACTGAGATTGAAAAGACCCCTTGTAGTGACAAAAATCTGCCACATGATTGTTTCTTCCGCAGATAGCACAGGGATCCCTTGGAAACCTGGGCCCTCTAAAGCCCCTTCCTCTTTTAAAATTCCTAAAAGATTGCTAATATTGCTGCTGTTGAGGAAGGTATGAGGTCTGTGACTGTGGTTGAACAAACTGTGATGATGTTGGCATAGAAAAATTAGGAGGTCCTGACACATGCATTTGTGGTTGTGTTGGTACATTAATCTGTGATTGACTACACTCAGAATTTTGATGACTGTTATGAGAGGGATTTTCATGTGCGGCTACCAACACAGTTGTGGTATCAGATTCTGAAGGATTATCTTGAAGTAACTGCAAATCTTCACTATTTAGTAAAGTAACAGCCTCATCAAATGAAATATCTGAACCTCTTGTCCTTACAGCTATCTTAAAACCATTAAACACCTTGGGCAAACCCCTCAAGAGATGAAATATCAGGTCTTCATCACTAATAGGGCTTCCAGCAGCCTCAAGTTTCTGTGCATACTCTTTAATAGTACCAATATAGGCTTCTATTGTTGAGGTTTTTGAGATACTATACAGCCTACACTTAAAGATCTGAACATGGTTCTTTGATAAAGAGTTGTATCTATTTGACAAGGATTCCCAGACTTGTCGTACATGTTGTAACCCTAATACATATGGTAATGTGGTTTGAGACAATGATGCAGTCAAACAAGCAAGTAGTTGTGTATCAATGAGAGTCCACAGTAAGAAATAGGATTTCGTGTTGTTACTCCTTCACTACTACGAGTAGTTGCAGGACACACAGTAGTTCCATCTAAGTAATCGTTAAATCCATTTGCAATCATCGTGTTTTCGACTTGTACTGGCCACAACAGATAATTGGATCCATCCAATTTTACAGTCACCAGAGAATGAAAATTTGAAACAAGAAATGCAAGTGAAGGAGGTAATGTTACCACATTTGAATTCGGAGTTGAAGAAGCCATTTTCAGAATCTTGATTTTGAATCAAACTAGAAAGAACAACGAGCTTGACAATCTAGATGTCTACTGAATCAATCAAACTTTAGGATCGAAAAGACTTTCGTCTTTGACGGCTCTGATACCATGTGGAATTTCATAATCCAGAAATTGAAACCCTAATTATTGAAGTAAAGAAGAAGTAGTAGTTAAGAAGAATGAAGAACTATTAGTTCTCAATTCACAATTTTCTCTTCAATTTTCCCTCTACTTTCCTTCTTAATTATTTTCCCTTCTTTTCTCTTTCTTTCCCTAACTTCCAAACATACCCTAAGTTTTTTTTGCTGGGGCTATCACCTCTTGGATTAGGTGTTTTATTTTATTTTATTTTGCAATAGTTGCCTTACATCAAATCGGATATTGATTGTCAAAAAGATAGTAAAAATGTTTTTTTCCTTTACCAAGTGTGGACCTACACTCTGCTTAAATGTGCATCTTTTTTAAGAGATTTTTTTACCATGTCTTTCCAATCTTGGAGTTGGAATCTCTTCTTCTAGGAATCAAGATCCTCTTCTTCTAGGAATCAAGATCCTCTTCTAGACCTAATTACTCCCTCTATCGCAATTTGTTTGTCCAATTTGGGTTTTCCACTTCTTTAGGGAACATAATCATTACACTTTACAAAAATGCTCGTCAATTCAAATTGCACTTGTCACTTCAAGTCAGGGGAGAAGGGTAAAAGGGTTTTTTAGAGGATTTTGTTCTTGGAGTTTTCTAAGTGGACAAACAATTTGGATTTTGTCTTTTTTTATTTTTCAGTCCTTCTATTGTCAGCCCACTGGGTTGACGATAAGACACACTCTTACATGGAAGAGTTTTCACTGTTTGAACTCTTACATGTAAGAGTTCAGATTCTATGCACCTTACTGTCCGCCCATTGGGCTGACGGTAGATTTTTCCTTTATTTTTTGCCTCTTCAATATTTTGTGTCAGTGGAGCCACATTCTATATCTTTTGTGTCGTATTAGAAGTCATTGTCTCTTTAGAAAAGAAACAGGAAACTTTCACAGGTGCCCCTAACCGCCTAACGTATATTCAATAGCGAGAACCTTCTTGGTTTTCGCCATTGCTTGAACTTCATTCTTTCTAGCATTTGAAATAGAGAGCTTACATTTATGCAGTCTACATTGTGTGGAATACAGAAGGTGGTTACTTATTTCCTTCTAAATATTAACCCCCGAAAAGCGAATAAGTATTTCCATCTAACATCTTGGCGCTCTTTTTAAGTGTTCTGTGTACGTATTGACAGACGAAATACATCATATTTGGAAAATCCGGAATAGATTTTCCCGACTTTCAATAATTCTGATCTGCTATTCTTTCCAATTAATGGTTTAGGCCATATAACTCTCACGGTGGAGCCACACACAAACGTAAAGGCGCACAATTTCTGGATCCTCAACAGCCTGTTCTTGCTGTGGCACCTCTCAATAGCGTACCATATACTGGACCACCATTGTCCCCAGTACAGAGGGAAACTGATCGAAAAGTTAGCAATGAGCCTGCTTTGGTTTTCTTGCCTTCCATTCCAAATGAGGAAGAGTGGAATAACATTATAGCTGCGACCAAAGGGGGCGTTGGCTTGACAGGAAGTGCTGCAAGGGGAAAAGTGGGACCAATTATAGGGTTGATGGACATTGGTGAAGGTGAGGCGACGTATCTTTTCCGTGTCTCCCTCCCAGGTGTGGCAGCAGATAAAGGTTAGTTTCATATTCGGATATTCATTCAACAAATTGCAAAATTCATGGTTCATCCATGGAGTCTGAATATGCTCTTTTTTTTGTTCTAGACATGATAATTCAATTTATTTAGCATATGAAATTGATCTTTCTCGTTAGACCGACATTTTTCTCCTCTAATTTACGACTCTAAGAGGGAAAAAGTTATATTCTAGATGTCGTGTAAGCATTGGAACTTAAGTAGCTTGGTGAAGGAATTCTTATGAATGGAAAGGGTTGCTCCTCCAATGTAAAATTGAAATCATTATGTTCTCATATTACATTTTCTCAGAATCTCTCATTGTTGATCAGGTACTTACTGTTATAATAAATGTTTCTTAATGCCAAGATATTTATTGGCCTATGATATTCACTCCTAACGATCAATCTGATCATTGACTTTGTAACTGCAGACAAATTTAGCTGTGATGTTGAGCCTAGTGGGAAAGTAGTCATAAAGGGGGTAACGTCAACGGGTGAGAGAAAAGTTCGCAAGCACTCCCAAGTCTTCGAGATGCGTACACAAAATCTTTGTCCCCCAGGACCGTTCTCTGTTTCTTTCCAGCTACCAGGTCCAGTCGATGAGAAGCGATGTACTGTCTCTTTTGGAGTTGATGGCATTCTTGAAGGGAGTGTAAAGAAGAGGGCCCAGGATGGGTCATGACTTGATTAACATGACCGGGTAGAAGCCTATTTCTCCTTTTCTCCTATTTCTTTCCTTGTTTTTTAACTTTCTTGGAGAAATTGCGAGAGAAGGCCACTGACTGTTCTCTGATTTGTTTTCCATTTTTATTGCCCCCTTATGTTGTCATCCCATTTGTGGACATGAGACTATGTTTGTTTTGTAAAATTTAGCCTATTGCCTTATCGTTAGAGATTTAATGCAGTGGTGGGATATAATTCCTACCTTTTGAACCCTGGTATTGAGATTGTTGTGTTTGTCAAGAGATGAATATTGTAATTTAATGATGGATCTGGGCTGATAGCATAGCATTTTTGTATGTAAAGCCTTTCGCCGGCTGTTGTATGTAGCCTGGGTGTTTCTCTTATTGGCAATCATATGCTCTCATAAAACTTATTTTCTAGTACTGAATTGTATCGAGTTTACACATTTTCAAATTTCCTGATTCTGGTGTCGTTTCCTGTATTCTGGCAATTTTTGTTTTTTGCAAATTTGGATCACTTGATGAAACCAATTTTGTGAGTCTGAATTATTTTTCTTTGGGTGTGCAACCTCTTGGAGATGCGATGCATGAATCATATGTTTCGTTCAGGAGGATGGCTCCAGTAGCAATGCTGGATTGGACCATCCGGTCTGTTTAGTGAGCAACTTTCGGGTCTCACTTTGATGATTTGAGTTGCTCTCATGTTACGGTTTTTCAAGTAAGCTGCTTAAGTCCCAGCCAAATGTGAATCCAATTGTTCTAGAAAGGAAAATCATTTAACCTCCTGAATTCTCATCTAGGAGAAACTGAATTTGGAGAGGCAATTCTCCAACAGATTTTAATGTACGTGTTTCATGCAGAAGAATTTCTAAATTCGGAAACTGCATCCGGTGGAGGATCCAGAAAATTAAACGACGAGGGGCAACGATCATGGTGGTGTTCAAACTTCCCTAATATACCTGTACGGTCATGAATAAATCATAATCCTCTAGAATTGCAGTTGTAGGAAGATTTTGATTTCAGTATTCGCAGTTTGTTTTAAAATAGGTGAAAGATAAAAAATGGCCAACAAATCCGTGTAGGGGTTGGTTCCCAGAAAATAAGATTTGCGAGTGGAAAAATTACAACAAATCTTCTGAATCAAACCAGGAAATGAGACGCGGTAAATGATGTAGACTGTAGACGGGGGCATATAGAACTGTAGGGTGAATTAAAAAGCTTTAAGATAATTATATGGGCAAAAGTGGAATTTTCAGAAAGGTTAGGGGGGTAGTTTCCATCCGCCACTGCAAACAAGTCAATGTAAGGCATGTCCTCTCTGACGAGGTATCTGGCAAGCTGATCATAAATAATGGTAGAAACTCTTGAACAATCTTCCCATAACACATTCTGATGTCGAAAGGACGTACCAGTAACTAAGTCAATTTTGTTCGGTTTTATGGGGCATTTGTCAGCAGCGGCGGGAGTCTTATATCCGAGCAAGAGGTCAGATTCGTCTAGTCCAAAAGTATCTTGTTAAATTTATTGATCCATTAAAATTTCCGATGTTTTCTTTTATTTCTCATCAAACCATCTCTTGTTTGCCGTGAAAAAAAAAAAAAAACACGAACTTGAACCCTGACTATACATATAGCAGTTTTTTGATATAATAAACAACTTTGTGTAGCACCATTCCTCGGAAATTCGAAGCAACTGAACTAGCAGTCAGGGGATATGAGAATTTGACTATGAATGAGAGGCACTGGAACCCCAACACAATAAAGAAGCTAATCTTGCATTTCGAGGTCACACGCATCTTATGGAGAATAAACTCCACAATTCAACTCCGAGAATTCCTCACCGAATACGGCATGAAATCCATGCCTTCCAGTACCCAAAAGTTGCAGTAGTTGTGAAGCAATTTTCATAATTTTGATAATCTACTGAAGCTGCACAGACCGTCGATCATGAAATGTCAAATAGGGAGGTAGTTCTAGTAATAAGCTTTACAACGGGTTGCTAATCCGAAAATGGAAATCTCTGTCCTTTGTGAAGCAGATACCTCCTCCTTTCACTATGAAATTTTATTCATCCAATTAGCATTCTCAGCTCATGCTGGTAAATGCGCGCGTGAAGAAAGGACGTGTATAGAGCGAAGTTGGTTTTACTGCCGTTCATCCTTATAGTTATGGATCTATTATTTGCAGAATTTGATGTTCATACTACAGTTCTAGCTCCATCCCAACTGAAATGTTGCCCATTTGTTGGTTATTCAGTAGTCTATATTCAACAATTATATTGCTACATATACGCTTCGATGCTGGATAGGCGGAAAACTAAGGGACACTGCGGCTGCGCTGACAAGTTTTGTTGCAGAACCTTTGTAGGAGATATCCAGGCTGACTTTTTGTATGATCTCCAAGGTTCCTCGCAATGCCATTCAACATGCCCAAGCTCTTGTAGAGCAGGCCTAGCTGTTTTTGTACACTGCAAATAATTCACTGTTCACCACTTTTTCTATGAGAACATTGAGAAGGCTTCGGGAGGTACATACAATCAACGTCGGCACTCACATCACTTAGTTGCTTTATTTCTTTTTTCATTTGACAGTGAGAGGTGTCCAGGCCAGTTTACATGCACATTGACAGTTAGGGGTTGCCAAGTTTTGAACTCGTCTGAGTTTGCAGCTCATCATGTTTGTCACTTGAGCTGCCCTTCAGGTTTCATCATCTAGTCGCAATCATCCTAGTATTAGGCCTCTTTTTCGTAGTTTTTTCCTCATGTAAGCTATGCTATGTACTTGATTTGATCAAAAGAAAATTAGGCAGCTGATATTGAGAATGCATGTGTAGACAGGATTGGACAATGACATTCAAAGATTAGATCATCACTCCAATGAGAATATGGAGCAAAACCTTGTACTCTAAAATCTGACTACAAGAGATGGTTCAATGCCTTCTCACATGTATATTCCAAAAGGAAATTCATAGAGATTTAAAGGATGAAGGAATAATCAGTTTATTAGTTTCCCACATTCAGAACCTTTCAAATTCAGGTTTCCCTCAACAGTCTCAACTGAAGCATATTGTTGCAATAAACGGAAAAAAATAAAAATAAAAATTTGAAAGCAAGAAGTTAATGTAACCACTTACTCTCTAGCACTTCCCCTCCACTGCTCTTCTTCATTTCCTCCTTAATAGAGTCTCCATTGCTGCAAAATCCTTCACCAAACTCTGCAATTTCTTGACATCAATTAAAGTTTGCAATTTCTCTATATCAAAAAAAGTATGAAATTTCTCTAAATCAAAAAAAATATGCAATTTCTCTCTTCTAAACCCCAAACCCACCAAAGAAGCACAAAAACAAAACCCTAAGACCCAATCTCTAAACCCTCTTTTCCAACCTTTAATTGAAACCCCTAACAAAGATAATGCCACTACTCCAAAAAACACATCACTATCAATTTCTTTCCCCAAAACTAGCCACATTCCAACACCAAAAAACATCACAAACCCAAGAAACCCTAATTTGTTCTTCCCCTTCCTCCTCCTACTCCTCCACCCATCAAAATCTCCCACCCCAAATCCCTTCGGAAACCCGATTCCCCCTCCGTTTCCTCCTGCTAACGCTGTTATCGCCAACGCCAATGGCTCGGGTAAGATTTTGAGATTCGAAGCGACGAAACAGAGGGATTTTAGTACCCATTTTGTTGGTCTTTGGTACCCAGTTCTCCTTTTGCTGTTTCTAGCACATGTGATGACATTTTGGATCTGGGTTTGGTTGCAAACTGAGAAAGAAGGCAAAAGGTTGTGATTGATGAGAGGGAGATTCGAGGGTGAGAGTGAAAATGTGGGTTTGAGGAGAGAGCAACTGTTGTACAGAGGGATACCCATCTTACAATTTGAATTGAAGGAAATAGATGCTTTCGAGAGGAGGAATTGGAATTCCAAATCAAAGGGTGTTCATTTTCCTTGATAGATAACAAAGAAGACGAGGAGATGGAACATATATGACCAAAAAAAAAATAGAACTAGTAGTGACCGTTGAGAAATGAAGTAAATGGTGGGGTTGAAATTACTTGCATGCCCCTCGGTAATGGTGGGCTAAACAGCGCTAGAATTGGGGTTTACCAGATTTCGGCTATGTTTGGAAGTTGAGGAAAGAAGTGGAAAGAAGAGAAAATTAAAAAACTTTCCTCTCATTTGTTTGGTTTCCCAATAGAAGGAGAAAGGAAAAGGAAGAGAAAATTAATTACTTTTTTCCTCTTCTTGTCTCTCCCATGAGTGTAAATTTTTTCTAATCTTTCACAAACCAAACAAAAGAAAAAAAAACAAGTTTCTTTCCTATTTCTCCTTCTTTATTTTATCTTCTCTTTCTCTTCTCTTCCACAACTTCCAAACACAGCCTTCCACCAACGATCTGGGTTTTGGGTTTGAGCCCGAGGTCGAGGGCGATCTTGCCGATCAGATGCAAGGTGTGAGTTTCGAACGGCGAGCAGCGATTTCCGATTCCGATCAAATATGATCTCCTCCGACTACCCTTTGAATCAAGACATATGTATTCACTCCTCTCAATAGTCAAAAAATGGGTTGAATCGTTGAAAATGAGTTCATCTCCTATGAATACATTTAGTCGTCAACGGCGGGGCTCTGCTGTCCTCTTGAGTCGGTAGGCCCTGCCAACCTCAATCCACACCATCCAAAAGTGTTTTGAACGGTTCAAATTTAACATAAAACTCTTACATGGAAGAGTTTTACTTTTAATCCGGACCATTGAATGTCACAACAAACGACGCTAGATGGGGTTGGCAGCCCCTGCTGACCCATGGAGACAATAGGCTCCCGGGTTCTTTAGTCGTACGTACCTGTTTGTCTGTTTACTCTATGGGTAATTTTCCAAAGTACCCATCCATTTCTTCCTTCTCCGTCGATGATATATGTGTGTGTTTGTGCATGTCTCATTTGTAAAAAGAATATTTTAAAAAATGATAGGTAAAATAGCTAGTGTTGTTAGAGTATTGAAAATTGATCGAGCCGGTTCCCCTCACACCTAAAAAAACACAAATTTTAACACTTTATCTCAGCCATTGAAATTAATGGCTGAGATTAGAAGTTGGGGTATAATACTCAAACCCTTGTATCTCACCCTCACCCTATCTCACTCTCACCCCAACAACAACGTCCACTGTTCCTCTCCCTTCCCTGCACCGACCCACAATCCACCACCATCGTCGGCAACACAACTCCGTCCGACCATATCTCCGGCGTTTCCAACCCAAATCTTCGGCGTGGTGCGCTCTCTCTCTTTCTCTCCCACACACACACACACACACACAGACGGACACACGAGAGGCATCAAAATTGGGCTATCTGGAATCAAAATTAGCATCATAGCGCTATCTGAATCGGCATCGTAGCGCTATCTGAATCGGCATCGTAGCGCTATCTGGAATCAAAATTGGGCCTCAACAGCATCATCGGCAGTTCCCAAAATGGTTGAGGCATATTGACAAACACCTCATATGCATAACTATCTTGCACCTTTGCATTGAACTTCATGGAGAATCACCAATCCAGTAAAAAAAAAAAAAAAAAAAAAGCCAGATAAACATACAAGAAGCTTCATCCAAATCTGCTATAAGAGGACCTAATACAAAGCCAATGATAACTAAACAAAGTTACAGTAAACAAAGTTGTAGCTCAAAGGACGAAATAGCTTAACTAATTTGGGTCTGGAATCCAGAGATAGAGAGAATCAGAGAAAAAGAGAGAGTCAACGCCGGAGTTGCAGCTGAATCTTTGGAGATGGGGTGGGCCAGAGTTGGGTCACTTCTCCTGGTGAAATGCGTGGAGGAGAGAATCGGGAGAGAGATAGCCACCACACTGGAGATATGGGTCGGAAACACCGGATGTGGTCGTCGAAGCTTGGTCGGCCGGCGATGGTGGTGGATTGTGGATCAGCAACAAGGGAAGGGAGAGAAGTAGTTGACGTAGTTTGGGTGAGAGTGAGACAGGGTGAGGGTGAGATGCAGAAGCTTGAGTGTTATACCCCAACTTCTAATCTCAGCCATTGATTTCAATGTCTGAGATGAAGTGTCAAAATTTTTGTTTTTTTAGGTGCGAGGGAATTGGCCCCGAAAACGATATGTGTAGTTAAAATAAAAAAATATGCACTGTATTTTTTGCAGGCAATGGTGCACTTGCTCTTACAAAACCCATTTTAAGAGAGAAGAAAGTGTGAAAAAGGGTTAGGTTCTTGATCGATTCTATAAACAAAAGAAGATACAACTAAAATATAGGGATTCGATCATGATCATTTGGGAGACAAAGATGTGGGTTCTCATCAATAGCTGTGTATTTTTGTTGATGTCGTTGAAGGTAATGAAAATCTTTCCATTTTCTTGTTGATTTTGCTATTTTTTATATTACCTGTGAATGGTTTCAAAAAATCTGAGTTCAAAATTCAGTTTGAAAAAATTTGGGTTGAAATTTTTTGAGTTAGTTATTGTTCTCAATATTGATGAATTTATAACACCTTTTTCTATTTGCTTTTTAATTGTCTTTTTTTTTTCCCCTCTTCTAACATGGATTATAAGGGCAAATTGGGCAAAGGGGTTCTCTTTGTTGATGACTTCATGCTCTTCCATCCCTCTAAGTAACCGAGGCCAACAAATTTTGAGAATAAAGGAGATCCCTGTCATTTCTCTAAACTAGGGGAGCTGTCTGTCTTTGTTAGAAACCTTAGGGGGTCTAAGTGAAATTTGCCCTAGTCTTCTACTTGAAATGTATTTAGTCTAAGTGAAATGTATTTAGTGAATTTATACTTTACTATCTTCTACTTTCCACCTTTTAGCTCCATCAAGTAACCACCACGGCCTACGAAATTTCAATAATTTTGACATTTCACTAAATACACTTTCACACTTCACTAATTATCACCTTCGGTCGACGACCAAAAGTTAGTGAAATTTCAGAATTAGTGAGATTTCAAAAATTACACCTATGACTAACGACCTCAAAAGTTAGTGCAGTTTCAGAATTAGTGAAATTTCAAAGTTATGAGATTTCAAAGTTAGTGAAATTTCAGAATCTGTGAAATTTCACCGGTCGGAGGTAGTCACAACCGGAAGCGGTTGCTCGGCAAAGGTGAAAAGAGTAAAGTGTAAAATTGTACTCCCTCCATCTATATTTGTCAATCCATTTTGGGGGTTTTCAGTTTTTTGGAGAACATAATGATTGTTTTGTACAGTTTTTATCTTTTCAATTTTACCCTTTGATCATTATTGATTTGTTAATTAAATATTTGAACACGGGTAAAAGAGTAAAATTGACAAAATTTGCTCATTGACTTTCAAATATTGACAAATTTTAAGGACAAAAAAATAGGTGGACCAACAAACACAAATTAGAAGAAGTATTTAGTAAAATTTATAGTGTATTAAAAAGAGTAAAATGGTAATTTTATCATAAGGTTGCCGGTAAATAAAAACTGAAGGGATCCTTCACAAGGTGCACGCAGTTTGAGAGAAACCCCAGATCCCAGGCCCAACCGAAATTCGAATCAGATTAATGGAGCATTTCTCGCATTCATCTTCTTCCGCCAGCAGTCGTGGGGATAGCAACGGGGAAAATTTGGCTGAAGAAGAGAGCAGCTGCTCTACATCGAATCCTTGCCCTATCTGCCTTGGACCTTTTCTTCAAGAATCCTATTTGGATCATTGTTTCCGTATGCCTCTCTCTCCCTCTCTCTCTCTCTCTGAATTCTAACTTGTATTGGTTAATCTGAAGCTGCTTGTTGAAATTAACTGGAGCTCAATTGATTTTTCTGCCCAATCATAGGGGTTTTAAGTAATGGTAATTGTTATTTTAGGCTCAACTATTGTTATGTCTTCCCAAGAGGGTATTTGGTGGTTTTTTCTACGATTTATTGTATTGATATCATATGAACCTATCCTGTAAGATCTTTTCACGGTATTTTTCCTTCTGTCCAATAGTTGTATAAATCTGCAAATTGTGCTTATGGTTGATTTAGTTGTTGCAAATTTGCATCTTTCATCTATTTATTCTGTCATTCAGGCACTGTAGCTTCGTTGTCAGTTTCTTCTTTTCTAGTCAGATCCTAACCTAACCGAACTGAACGTTAAGTCCCAACCAATTGGGTCGGTTACATGAATCTTTTGTCTCAAGGGCATCGTGTTCTGTGATATCTAAGCAACCTTGGTCTTTTCGAAATATCGCCTCTAAAGTCAATTTTGGTCTACACCTTCCTTAAGTTATGCCGTAACCATATCACTCCTTTTAATTACCGCATCAACTGATCAACGATATACGGTCCAAACCACCTTAATTTGTTCTCCCTCATCTTGTTGTCTATTGGTGTGACCCCTACTATCCCACAAAGGGTTTCATTTCCTATTCTATACTACAAAGTCTTACCACACATCCATCTCAATAGTCTCATTTCAGCTACGCTCATCTTGGGCGTTGTTTCTTATCAGCCCAACACTTCGTGGCATCTAACATGGCTGGTCTATAGCGGTACAATATAATTTCCCTACAACTTTTGTTGGTATCATGTGGTCACACTACACTCCGGAAGTATTCTGCCACTTGACCCATCTAACTTGTATAGTTGTACTATTTGCATCGCATCTGCCTTAATCTCCCAGGCTTGTTGTAATAGGAGGTAACAAATTGGATAAGGTAACAAATGAAGACTTTCAAGAATACTCAATTTTTGCTTTATTCAGTCACTAACTATGAAGCACCGACACTTCTAGAGGTCACCGTATCCATGTGTTGGACACGGGGACACGCCCAAATATGTGGCATGTCCTTTACTTTTTTGAATTTTTTTCAGGGGACACGACGGGGCTCAATTTATAACTTCTTAAATTTTTCAGGGGTAAAAATGTTATTACCCAAATGTTTGGGTTGAAAAGTGTATTTAACCAACCATTCGATAACTATTCCTACAATGCTATTCAGTGATTCAATCGACCACTCCTCTCTCTGGGAAACCTAGATCGATCAGAGTCTATCGACTTCCTTTCTCTCATTGTTGTATATATATGTGTGTGTGTGTGTGTGTATATCACACAAACATGTGCGTGCGTATGTATAAGTACATATATTTGACAAATGAGGAGAAACAGAGATAACAGATTACACTACTGCATATATGTATATTTGAATCCTTTTAAATCACTTCAAAGCTCTGATATTAGAGCATTTTCTGCAGATACTTAAAACTTTATCATCAAAAGTGTATTTTTGCTACCCCGTTTAATATTTTGAAACATGAGATTTTATTGTGCACCCCATAGAACTCTTCAAATTTTAGTGTTATACTACCTTTTTAATATTATTCTACCGTATATTCCGAGAGATTCTTCAAATACCAAATCACTTCTTGTGGTAAGATTCCGTATTTAAAGGGTGAGAATTAAAATTTTAAGAGTGAGATAGTTTTTGAGGTACTTGTTGGAGCATGCAAAAGGCACTAAAACCTTTATTTTTTTTTGATATTTGTGTTGAGGGACCTGCTGGAGCCTGGAGATGCTCTTATGTTATCTATTTGAGTCTTTGAGATGTCGATGGTATAGGTTATAAAGTGGAGGAGTCTACTTGTGTAGGCCTTAGTAGAAGGGAGCTCCTACATTGGTGCCACCGCTCCCACCTTAGGAGCGCGCTTTTGCGCTCCCAACTAAGGAGCTTGACGGGAGTTCACTCTCATTGAGATGGGAGCCCGCTTCTTACGAAGATGGGAGCTTTTGTACGATCCTTGTATTGACAAATTGGAATTTATTAGTTGGCTTTATAAATTAGTCTTCGATTTAACTCATATATATAGCCCAAATCATGATATCTTGAAACCCCCCCCACACATTCTAACATTAGCCCATTTCTCACATTAAAGTAGACTTATTAGCCCATATTTTTTCTCCCTAAAGGATTGTAGTTTTAAAGTGTATATTCTGGGCTACATTATTTTTAGAATATATGTACACGTTCCTTCCACACTCCCAACCTTGGGAGCTTCTATATTCCCCCGCTCCCCGGCTTCTGCTCCTGCTCCCGTTTCGTGCTACTATGGTTTAGGCTAAAAGCAATAGTTTCATTTTCAATTTTGAAATCTGCGATTGTTAGGATTGACTTGTGAGTTGTCTTGCAATTTCATGAGGTGATTCGCAGTTGTTGTGAGGTATTGCTCTATGGTTGGGATGCCCTGCACCACAAGTAATGTTCATCTGTAGTCTTTCACTATATCACACTCGCTGCTTTTATCCTTATCTGGTCTATGTAATCATATTCCCTTCAAAGACACGCATAAGAGGTAACTGAAGTATATGACTTGCTTTGTAATTAACAGGCGCCTAACCTTTTTTAATCACAAGTTCAGGCCAATATTCATCTAGTAAATAGTGGGAATTTGCAAAACCAATGAAGCGTAGTTACCACATTATGGTCTATTTATGTAGAAATTTTGTTTTATTTCCGACAATTGCTCATAGTCAAGTGAATATCTAGTGTACATGTTGTATTGCCTTCTCGTTTGGCGCATTGGAGGGCGAAAGCCCAGCTCTGAAGATGGGTGAAAGACTGCCACAGGCATTTTATTGGTTGGCTAACTAGCTGTGTCATTTTTTCTACTATTTCTGAAGTTTCATAGCGTTTGAATACCTGGAATATCTATCTTGAATAGGTTATGCGTCAACTTGATCTTATGTTCGGTTATGTGTCAACTTGATCTCTAGTATTAATGCAACAATGTATTGAATGTGTGCACATTCAATTTAGTTAGCCCTTTCTTTTCCTGCCTTACCTTTTTCGCTTTCCCAGATAAGTTTTGCTACAATTGCATTTTGCGTTGGGCCAAAGTGGTTGCTTACAAGCAATCTTGTCTGCCTTCCTCTGTCAAGTGTCCTCTATGCAAGGTTTGTTTTTGTTATACCTTTCTTCTAATTTACTATTAATCTGGGGCATTATTTCCATGTCTCACTTTGTTTTGATCTGATATCAAAGTAATTGATGAAGCATTTTTAATACCTTGACTTGCCTCGAAAAATCCACAAGCTAATCAACTTCATTCTGACAAGTGACTTACCATTTGGCATGTTTCATTTTATTCGGTTTTCGGTGTCAATTCCTTCATGCTAGCTTGCCTATATTCTACAAAGTAAATCAGTGTCATAGCTCTTAGAGCAAGTCATCTCTACTGCGTATTGCACCCACCTTATAAGTGATACTAGTCAATTCAAAAGTGAAATACTTGGACCCTTATGCTATGGGTCCATAAATCCATTGATTGGTGGTCTTTGTGGCACCACGTTGGTGAAGTACGTTCCATAAACTTTGCTTGTTACATTTCACTATGTCAAGAAAATGGTAATGATTATGTTTATTCCAAGTCACGAAAGTTAGTTGTGCTGATTAATCATTTGCTAGGTTATTTCACTATTCTATATCTCCACTATTTCTTGCAAATTCTTTGATTCCAAGTCAAATTAATTATACTACACCTCAAACATGCAGACAGAAAATTTTTCAATCATACACGGATATGATGGCAATTCTTTTCAGCAACATTTTGTCAATCAAGAATTCGGAAGTAGGTAATGTGTTTTGTGGACTGACTTGTTTCCTTCAGCTTGACCTTCATATTTGAAAAGTTCCTTGCGAGTTTACCCTTTATACATTAAATATGCAGTGCTTTCTTTTCAAAAGCTCACAAATATAGGCTACAGTGCTACTATATTGAACCAGGTATACTGTTACTTATAATTTTGTCCCTGTTGTTCTGTTTATTTGTTTGTTGTCGAGTGTTTGGTGTTATTTCCTGATAAATTCACCTTTTTTAATATCAAATTTTGGGGTTAATTTGTATTAAACAGATAGCTTAATGAGTACATTCAAGGTACCACAGTATTGGAAGTCTCATAAGTTTTTTCATCCAAATCACTGGCTCCAAGGATGGTTGAAAAGGGAAATTCAAGCTTTACTTCAGGTTAATTTTTGTGTCTTTATTTCAATTTCTACTTCTATTGATTTTACTTTCCGGATTTGGCTGTTGCTTTATTTCATTTTATGTTTTTTGGCGAGTAACTTGGGTATTATGGTACATGTAGCATATTTTTCCTGAAACCTAATCTTTCTAGAGCAATCTCTTCCAGGAATGGATCAAAAAGAAAAATTCTATACCAGGAATGGGAACCAAGCATCACTATGGCTGGAAAAATGTTTAATTTCCATAACTTGCCTTGTTTGTATCATCGAATCTGTAACGATCTGCCCCCGCCTTGCACAATATTGTCCGCTTTGGCCGCCCAAGCTCCATGGACTTCTCAGTACCCATCCATGGATTGGTCCAGGGTGAGCACGCTTAACTATGAAGTTCCAATGAGCTTTGACGCTTGCACGGCTTTAAAAAGCTTTGTGCAAGTTAGGGCATGATCTATTCTCTTACATCATAGAACTCTGTTGCATCCAGGTGGGTCCTGGGCTGTCACAGGATCTGCAGTGGTTTGGACTTCATTTTGCGTTATCTGCCTACTTCTATAAGATGTGGCTTGACTTCTAAATTTTGTCAAGACTTTTAAATTTGGGAGAATCTCAACTAGCAAGGCCAGCTTATTAGATGACTTTGACCAGTTGGAAATAAATTAGGCGAATAAAGTGACGGCCACATCTTCTAATGGTCGCTTCCTGCTAAATGTTGCGTTTCTTCGCTGAGTGGTCTTCCCTCTGAAGTCTTTCCTACTGTTCCATTTTTGTCTGATATTTGCTGTTTCAAAGTCTTGATTATTTCTGACATTTTCTGAGTCAGTACAAACTTCTGTTCTATTTTATTTTTTTGATGGAAGTGGGAACTCTTATGTTAGCTATTGTGTATCTGCATCTTTCTTTAAAGGAAAATGCAACTAATGGCATTTTTATGAGTAGAATGTTGCACCCTCTGGTTTTGTGATACAATGCTTTACATAATCATAATGACTGCTGCAGAAAATTGTTGCTTTAGATGTTCCCTCCTATGAAAATGAAACTCAAGTCTTTCTACTTGCAAATTGCCCCTTGCTTTTCTCTGTGTAGGAGGAAGATGTTGAAATTATCGTCCATCACATACTTGGGGTAATTGACTCATTGAGGAGGTAAAGTAGCACTTTATTTTGCGTGCAGTAAGTTTGTCGAAACAGTAAATATAAATGGAACTCACAATCTGTGTGTTTGACACCCCTACATAATTTTTTACTTTACCTACTTTCATAAAATCAGGTTAAAACAGGGTTTCGTTCAAACTTTTAATTGTTCACTATGTTCTCTTGTTTTACATGAATTTAAATCCAACGCTATGTTTCAGAAAGGATCAAAACTCCCCAAGTGTACCTGAAACTCGAGAAGAAACTTTCAAGGCCTTGGTATGTCAAGCGGCAAGACCTTTCTTGACTGGAAGGACAGATCGGTTTGCACGTGAGGTGGAGCTGTTTCTGGCTTCAGGATTGAATATTGATGCCTACGACGAAGTATACATGCAGCATTTGGGTTGGAAACCTCCCGGGATTACAATTGAGGAAGTTGATGGGGAATCCACTAGGAATGCACCTTTAGTTCCAGTCTTGTATTTCTTTGATGACTCTGATGCAAATGACTAAACATGGCCTCAGCAACGTACAATTAATTCTTGATTTGTGTTATGTATGTTCTTATTTCTTCTTATTTCTTTCACTGTCTTCCTTGTGGCAGTCTTCGAGCCTTGCAGTTCTTCGTAGCGACTTCTGCGTGGTTTAAAAGATGAGAAAATGGGTAACAATGGAGAGGAATATAAGAGAATCTTTTTTGATATTTTTGTGTTTGCACAATTGGTAGTTGAACCCTTTTATGGCAGAAGAAAGATTTTGAGGATTTGTTTCTTGAGACTACAGATTTCTTCTAGGGTGGACACAATTTTAGATTCAAACAAATTTCCTAAGGTTGAGCAGAGTTTGACTGCACCTAGAGGAGAAACAATGTGTAGTTTTCTTTTAAATTACAAAGACCACATATGAGAGAGACAGAAAAGTCTTAGGGTATCTTGGAATCCTAACACACACAGATTACATATAGAATTGTAAAATAATACTCCCCCGCCCCTTTTAAGTGTGTTGCTTTGTAAATTCAACTTAGTAAAGAGACGTTATCATTAAACTTTTCATATCAACTTTTATTTTTATTTCACAATTTTCACATCAACTTTTACCTCTACTTTTCAAAATTATTCTCTATTTTTACCTATTAACTCTTAACCCATTAATTAATTAAAAAACGGCAGGATAATAATTCTACAGACTTTTGCCCATCAACATTTCAAAATACACACTTATTAAGGAACAACCTAAAAATGAATACTCGACAATAAAAAAGGGATGGGGGAGTACAATGATTTTTTTTTTATTATTTAAACAGCGGAAGGGAGTGCAATGATAATGTCATCTATTACTACTCTAGGCATATATAACTTCTAACAATCAATTATGACACTCTAGGCATATATAACTTCTAACAATCAATTATGACACTCAAGTTGGAGAATAAATGATACAAATACTATACTTGTTACATGGTACCTAAGGATATCAGCTAATTGAGCACTAGAAGAAAAAAAAGAAAAAAGAATAGTATCAACCCCAACTTAGGGTTTGCTCCTTAAGATCTCAGATTCAAAATCTCTGGAGTGTTGTCTATTTTGTTTTGGCCAATCCATTCAGAGTTTTGATATGGCTTTGGGGGTCCCCGCAAGTGGACAATAGAATTGACCTTTCATGATTACTCGAGATGCGTGCAGTGACATAGCCAGAAATATGTATAAGTGGGGGCACTACAAGGAAAGCTTCGGTGACAGCCAACCTGCAACAACATCCCCCACAACTTGATGGTTTTTGGCAATGTGATGGTGGCTTTCGTGTTACATCATGACGAACGAAGTGGAGTTTCAGATTTTGTAGTACTATTTTGACACCTATCTAAAGAGTTGGTGAACACTGTTCATTTTTTTTAGGGGGGTAAATTCCTTTCGGTGAACATTACTAAGTTTGTCGTTAAGTTCATGCCAAATTTTTACTTTGATAACCAAAAACATTCATTTTTGTGGGCTTGTCTTCGGAATGATTCAAGCAAGATAATTTTTTTTTCTCACACGGTATACATCAGTGGGGGGTTAGCGGGGGAGGGAGTTAGTCCACGGGGGTCCAAAAGGCAAAAGCTTTCCATAGCCCTAAACTCCAAACGCCTCTACTAAGGCTCGAACCCTGATCCTTCGTGAGGAGAGCCAAGAAATAGGCCAACTGCCTAAAAAAACATGTGTCTTGCTTTATATTTTTCCTCTAGAATTTAATAAAAAATTAGATAGTTTGATTAAGCACTCACAGAGTCACGGATATCTAATTGAGATATTGTTTTCCATAAATAATTATATGGTTAAGATGTTAAAATATTACTTCGACTTTTGAGGGAAAATTTTAAAAAAAAACCCAAACTTTGACCTCAATGTCTCGAACACTCCCAAACTTCACTTAATTTCAATTTACCTCCCAAGCTATAGCTCCGTTATTCAATCGACCCCCCGCCGTCCAACTCTGTTAAATGCCAAATGGAAATCGCTGAGTTGGCCTTAACGGCTCCGTTAAACAACCATGTGGCTCGACACGTGGCGCCACATCTGCACTATTTAAAAAAACGCCACATGTAAAAAAGAGAAATAAAATCAGACTAATTTATGTAAAATAAAAAAAAACGCCACTCCAAATTGAACTAATCTTTGCTTTTTACGTCCCCAAAAAGTTGATTTAGAAGGAATCAGAGCAAGGCAGATCATGGAACAAGTCTAGACACAAATCTCTACATCAGGCTTCGTTTGTTTGGCCAGAGATAAGTTTGTTTGGCTGGAGATAAATGGATGGGATATGAAATCCCATGAGATATGTGTTCGAATGGCTGGATTTCCTCCTAAAGGAACTCTTGGGATGGCAGGTGGTTCCCAACTCACATTCCTAGGCACGTGGTCCCCTGGAAATCTCTCATAAGGACCATCAAAAGGTCTAGGCTGTTTGAAACTTCCTTCTTGCCTCCCAAAGGGCTCATAAAGGTGGTTTGAATGTACCCTACCTATCTCTGGTACTCCCGGATACTTGGGAATTCCAGTTTCTGGATTAGGCCTCCTTAAACTAACCCTATCAGGAAAATGACTTCCTGGCATAAAATTGTACTCACCAAACCCATAATCATCATTTTTTAAACCCTTATCCCCATCTAAACCGTCAAATTCGGTTCAAAAGGTACATTAGTATTTTGCTTAAATGATTTCTTAGGCTTAGGGTCATAAGTCTTTGCAGGTTCATACCAAGACTTTGGTATATCGTCTACATTTATAGGCTCTTTTCCAGGCCTTGACTTATGCTTGCTTGTGCTAGCCTCTCCCTTATCTTTCTTAAGTGAAGGCAAAGGCTCATTCTTAAGCCCTGATTACTCTTCTAATTTTTGCAACATAAGTTTCTGGGTTTGAGCCAGTTCTTTAAATGTAGCAATTATCTCAGCAAACTGGCTAGATGACACATTTCCTCCAACTTCTAGATTCTTTGGGTCATCAACATGTACTGTTTTGTTATTCCTAGTGTTCATTCGAGAAGTCTGACCAATTCCCACATTTGGGTCTTGACCAATACGAGTTTCTGGGCCTGTTTGAAGACCTTCAACTTGTTCGTTCTCTTTAGGATTAACATTATTCTCATCCTCTGGCCTTTGGCCAATCTGATAATCATCTGCTTGTTTCCTAAGTTTTGGAGCCATTCAACACTTTCAGGTGTCCCACCGGGCGTGCCAAAAAATGTGTTGGTTCTTTTACTTCTTTGCAATGGAAAATAATTGTGTGCAAGCGTGCCAGAAAGAGTTTTAAATCTCCTCCCTCAGATTAACTTTGGAAAACCAAATCTAATCAGGCAATTGTGTTTTATTGGTTCAATTACCTCAAGTAAGAGGATTTTTCCTTCAAAGTGAAGAAATGCAAACCAATATACTTAGGAAATCGAAGAACAATAAAGAAACAAGATACTTCGATTAATAAATCAAAGGTAAACTTACTTCGAAATTGCCTTCAACTTCAAATACAAGGTAACAAGAACTTCGAACAATTGATTGTTACAAGAACAACCAAAATCTACTTCCTAATCTACTTCGAACTGAGTCGAAATCCTAATTCTACTTTGCCAATGAACAAACCAAGCATCATTTGTTTGATAGCTGTTTGTTGAAGATTTGTCTGGGGGCTTTTCACTCTTTGATTTCTTCTATTTATAGGCACTGCTTGTGATTTGTGCTTCCCGCTCATAGAATTTGAACTTGGCTTGCTTCGAACTCCATCTTTGCACTTCAAATTGGCAGTTCCTTCCCTCCAATCGATTTGAACTCGTCAATCTTCCTTCAGAAGTTTTAATTTGAATCTACACAGTTATTTATCCAGTTCAAATGATTAAGGAAATAACTGCCTTGCATGATATGCTCCGCGTGTCTTAACTGTCAACTACCTTGTTTCATACGTTTACACGTGGAGTTCATGCATTTAGCAGTTGAAATCAGGGCTTCAAAGTCAATTTATTATATCAGTTTGACTTGTAACTGCCAATAACTGCTTTTCAAATATGAAAACTAATACGACATCATATTAATCCATCTTTATATCAGTAATCCAGTGCATCTTCATTGACACATATTTGCCAACGTTTGGCATAATTGATTACGTGTCAATTAATTATTGAATTTGTTAATTTTATATGTAAACGGCTACCCAACATGCATCTAGACTATCCAAAAGTATATAGGATGGTCTGACCAAAATACTTTTGAGACGGTCGAGATGTGTGCTCGGACACTACGTTAGCTGTATCCCATTTGCAACCAAGTTTTTCTCCACAAATACAATGGTTATTTTGTCAAGCTAATTTAAGCACCTTTTTCATGTACTTTAATAATGAAAACCACTCAAAGACCCATTGAGAATATCAAACCCAACAAATATACATTTTTTTTTTAAATTTTAGGTGTGAGAAAATTAGGAGAGAGAATTATAAGATAAAAGAAAGAGAGAGATTTTTCAAAATAGGAGAGAGATTTTACGAGATTAGGAGGGAGAAATACTAGGAAAATCAAGAGAGTAATATTAGGAAAATTAGAAGAGAGAAAGGTGTTTTGAGATTTATTTGAATTTCAAGATGGAATCACAATGATCTTTTTTTGTACAAGATGCCTAATTAAAGTAGAGTCTTTCTTCGACAAGGACATGGTATAAGAGTCAATCATAGAAATAGGACACAAACTAATTCATTAATACCAAAGGACAAATCACCCACACATCTCAAAAATGCCCCCGCTAGCCTATGAAAATGCCTAAACCCCCCAAACCCTATGAAAGTGCCTAAATCCCCAAACCTAACGAAATTGAGTAAGTCTAAATCCTAGGGTACCTTATGAAAGTGCCTAAACCTAAACCTTAGGTATCCTATGAAAGTGCCTAAAATCATAGGGTACCCTATGAAAATGTCTAAATCACTAAAACTCTATTATTAGAAAGTGTACCGTAAACCTAAATTAGGGTGCCCAAAATTAAACTCAATTAATTTTGTCCCACGCATTAGAGAGAGAGGGAGAGGGATGTGTGTTAAGCATACTCATTGACACAGTTTTCTACTGTCAAAGTGCTGTCATTTTGCTTATTTGTAATAGCAATCAGGTTGTTAAAGTAGTTAGAGTAAATGCTGCCAAGTCAGCAATCCAAGTTTGTTTGTATCCTCCAACCAGAGAGATTTGTGTTAGTTTAGGGTCTGTCTCATATATAAGCCTGAAATGGCTCATTTTGTAATCATCGAGAACACTTTTACAGAGAGAAATACAACAGTTCTTCTTTTCTTTCAAGTAGATTTTTCCACATGGTATCAGAGCGGGGCCTATTCCACTCCATATTTATAAAAAAAAATTCACAATCCACACCCCGCGATGACAGACCAACAAAAAGGCCGCACGATGATAGGACCCAAAAAGTGGCCACACATGACAGACCTCAAATGCGGTTGCACATGAGGGGGATGTTAAGAAATATTGTCCCACATTGCTTAGGAGTGGAATGGGTGATCACTTAATATATGTTGGGGCCTCTCCACTCATTGCCAATTGGCTTTGAGATGGATATTAAGTTTCCACATGGTATCAGAGCGACATTGACGAAAGTCCAAATTAGGTTAGATTCTGAGGGAAATTCTCATAGTGTGTGTTGATTCGTGTTAAAGACTCAAAAACAAGATCAATTACCTCGTCATTTTTCAAGTTTATGATTCAAGAATGACAACTACATCTTCTTCTTCGACAATAAAATTGTACTCACCAAACCCATCTTCCGTGCATGGCTTTATTACTCCTACTTTATTAAGGGTATTTTTGTCTAGTATTGTCCTTGAGCCCTCAAAAATTTCTCATCAATATATTGGAGGCATTAAAATAAATTAGGCTGGACTAAACACCATTTAAGGCCCGAAACTTGGCATTTAGGCCAATTTTCTGATTAAAATAAGAATATATCAAAAATTGAGATTTCAAACAAAAATAGGAGTATCAACAAAGGGTGTCTCAAGCCGTTAAAAAAAAAACAAAGGGTGTCTCAATGTGGAAACTTGATCCGAAAAAAGACACACGAATGAGGATAGGATCCATTTGGACCATGTCCCTCGTACAAATTGAGGAAGTTGAGTTTTAGAGAGAGAGAGAGAGAATGGCTGGAGAATCAGATTATGGAGCTTTCGTGGAGAAATTCGTTTTACAGCCAAGCTCTTCACCTGATCAAGAACTTCCCTTAAAGGGCCTCACCTTTGCTGTCAAAGACATGTAAGTCCCCTGCTTTACCCTCACCTCTTACACCATACTGAAGTCACTCAATGCACTGCCTTTTCTCATAACGACTCTGTAATTTTCGTGGGGTGTGTACCCAACTCATAAAAAAAATAGTAATCAGGATACATAATTGGATGAGTAATCACTTAAGATTAACAATCAGGATTCACTTTAGTTTAGCGTGTTTTGTGGGTGTTTTACTTCTTTTTAATCGAAATACAAACTCAATGCAGATTTGATGTTGAAGGATATGTTACTGGGTTTGGAAATCCTGATTGGGCACGGACTCATTTGGCTGCTACGGCCACAGCTCCGGCCGTTTTGGCTGTGTTAAGTGGAGGTGCTACATGTGTGGGTAAAACTGTCATGGATGAAATGGCATACTGGTTAGGTTTAAACTCACTGCTCTTATTCTTAAGCTGTTTGTTCTGGTTGCAAAGGGCTTAAGGAGGATAAAACGGTGTATCTTGATTTACGAATGTGTATTTGTGGGTATTTCTAGGAATTGGGAAAAAATGAATTCATTTGAGATGCCGAGGTACCAGTTGTACACAAAATTTTGCAGTATCATGCAGTAGTAGTACACAAGTTATATCCAACTTATTCAGGGTGAGTTCTCCAATGGATTTTATCAAGATTTTGATAAAAATCAACCCCTTGATTTTATCCATTTGTGAAGACTTTTGATAAAATCTGTAGATTTTTTAGATTTTTTAATGAAAAAATCTACAGATTTTATAACATGTCTTCGCGAATGGATAAAATCAGGGGTTGATTTTATCAAATGTTGATAAAATCCATTGGAGAACTCACCCTCACATTGTAAGACGCTAATGAATCTGCAGTGAACTTCTTATTTTTTTCGTTGTTTTTCTTTGGGGTGTCAAGACTTGAGAGACTTGCAACTGACTGACTATGAAACTGTATATGCAAGCTGGTACACATTAGTGTATTTCGATATTTTTGCACTTGCTGTCTTTTGATGGTTTCTAGAATTATATCTCTAATTGAAAAGGCAGACTATTGAATCCATGGCCACATCGACCATATTCTCTGTTTTAAGCAAGGCACTACCAATTGTTTCAAGGACGGCTGTAGATTTGCCTTTGTCTTGTCTTGAGCTAAAAAGAGATGAAAAAAGTAAAACAGTTCATGCTAAGTTGTTTTGAACTCTATATAACAAACATGATTTTCCATTTGGTTAAAGTCCACTTAAAATGACTCCTAGGTGTCATTAAATTCGAGTACAATCATAAGTTAACTTCCTGCATCAGAGTGGTATACAGCATATATAAATGTTTGAGACTGTAGGATTAGGGAGATCAAACGCCTGACATATCTTTTCTGTTGTTCCAAAAAAAAAAAAAAAGCGCCTGACATACATCCACGGTCTATGCATCTATGCTTGTCTATGCAACTTGTTTTGCTAGATCGGTTTTGTAAACACTTTTGTTATGTGACAGAATACCAGAAAAATACTTAAAGCAGGTTACTTGTGGCATTTGGAAACCTGGTCAAAATTTAACAATCCCCATTTTCCTTTATTTTTTGGGTCCTCTACCCAGTTCCCTTCGCAATAATCTAGTAGGATACACTTAGGATTGAGAGACTTTGAAATTCTAGAGAATCCTATCGCGATCTGAAACTGTGCAAACTAGCCTTGGACTCATATTCTCAGGGACCTTCCTTGCAATGACTATTTCCAACTCTTGTCTAGCATCCCTACTAACGTCAAAGTTGGTTCCAAGTAGCTCTCTGTAGTACCTTAGAATCTCCTCGTTAATACTTACAGATCTTCAAGTCTCACCCCATCAAGACTCATCAAGCTCAGAACTTTACTTCTAATAAGCCTATTAGCAACCATCATCCGGTGGAAGAATTTTGTATTGTGATTACCAAGAGTAAGCTAGTTGACCCTTGATTTTTGCTTAAAACTTTCTTCAGCAGCAGCGACCTCCACAAACTTAACCATCAACTCCCTCTCTTTATTCCACAGATCAATGTTATGTGGATCATGAAAACATTGAAAACTGTATGTTCATCAGTTCCTCTCTAGTGTTCCCCACTCTAGTGCTAATATTAGGACAAAACTTCTTATTCAAAGTTTTCAGAGATGGCTTTAAATCTCTGAAAAAGGAACTTATGAAGTTAATGCATGATATCTTGTCTTCAAGCATCTTCTTAAATACTCACTACTTTTTCTTAAGTGCATATGAGGATCTTTAGAGTTTTCTTCTGATTGTATGACTTCAACTGAAATTCATGCTTTTGGGCAGCATAAATGGAGCAAACAAGCATTATGGGACTCCAAAAAATCCCTGTGCACCAGGTCGGCTGCCTGGAGGATCTTCTAGTGGATCAGCTGTTGCAGTTGGTGGAATTCTTGTAGATTTCTCCTTGGGTTAGTTATGCCTTTGTTGTAAAACATCATGTTGTTTTTAATTTTATGCTTCATAACTTTAGACCAAAAGGTATCATTTGTCACAGGCACCGATACTGGAGGAAGTGTAAGAGTTCCCGCGTCCTACTGTGGGATTTTAGGGTTCCGTCCTTCTCATGGTGTTGTTTCAACCACTGGGGTCATCCCTATGGCACAAAGTTTTGACACTGTGGGTAAGGAAACATCTTCCTTGCGCACCTTGAAAGCTTTTTGGCCTTGTCTTGCAGGGACTCAGAAACAGCGTAATCGTTGGAATCTGTGGCTGAAGGAAGTAGCTCTCCTGACCAAGGGGAGAGAGAGGAACAGAGACATTCAACTATGTGTGTGACACATTTAGCTTTACAACAGTGACAGGAAACCCCTTAATGTGGAAAATGCCGAGAATGCATAAAATATCTGTGGAAAATGCAACTACGTTTCGAGCTTTTGACCAAAGAAGCAAACTTCTCTCTGATTTTTCCTACGATAGCAAATTAACATGTGAAAGAACATTCTCGTTCTGTTACCAAATCTACCTTTCTCATTCCATTCGTCAGACCACTGCATCCAGCTTGTGATTTTGATAAGCACCTACTCTTTATCACAAAAAGTTACTAGTTAAGTTGCAAAATGACTCCCAATCTGGATAGGAAGTACGAGAATGTCATCATAATAGCTTGGCTGTCTCAGAGGTTACTTATAAACAGAAGTTGGAAAATATCATTTTAAAAAGATGGAGATGAGTTTGAAGCAATACTATAAGAACCTCCTAGTTCTTCCCCCGTCCCAACATTCAGTTTTTGTGGCACTTTTGTGCCCATGCCATTCTGTTTATTGTCTGAGTCGTTTATTGTACTTGTGAGGAAGAAATTTGTAATTTCTATTACTTTTTTAATCAGCACATAATTCATAATTCATAGTTGACCACTTGTTAGTCAGGCTGGTTTGCTAGGGACACCGACATCTTGAACCGAGTCGGACGGGTATTATTGCGGTTGCCTGTGGCAGAACCTGTTAAACCTACTCACATAACTGTTGCAGAAGATTGTTTCCAGCTTCTATGCATCCCAAGTGATCGAGTAACTTCAGTCCTTGTTAAGTCAGTGGAGAAGCTATTTGGGGGTAAGTAGGCTAAATTTATAGAACTAGTTGGAATTTGTTGTTTTACTACAGCTGCCAAGGGTGTTGGTTCCATGTTGTTCCTTATCATAATGGGCTTTGATTAAGAAAACAAATGTCACTTTTGCACAGATTCTATGAACAACTGATTGAAGATTCATCTTTGCATTTAATTGCATTCTGCACCCCTTGAATTTGATTTACATCATGAATTTATTGATGCAGATCACATTGTAAAACATGCGTTCCTTGGGGACTATGTTAACAACAATGTTCCAAGTTTGAAGCATTTCATGGGCAACGAACTTGAGAATCAAGAACATAATGTTGCACCCTTGGAAGCCCTCTCAAGTGCCAGGAGGCTGCTTCAAAGGTGAACCTCATGAAAAAATCTTCTGTGGGGATCCTTCTGTTCGTTAATTCTGAGTTGAATAAGGCCATTTTTAATCAAAGTGTTGACCCGTCAGTTAATTGTCTTTGATAGGTCTGAATTCAAGAATAATCACGGTGAGTGGGTTTGTACAGTCAAACCTGATTTGGGTCCGGGTATATCAGAACGAGTGTGGGAAGCCGTGAGGTCAGCCGATGAAAATCTCGATGTCTGCCACTTAGTGAAGACTGAACTGCGTGCTGCTCTCACTGCTCTCTTAGGGGTATTCTCTACCTCCCTCACCCTGTTATCTCAAACGCCAAGTAACTTTGGTAAAGTGATACTTAGATATTTCTATATCCTTTGAGTCATCCAAAGTTGCTGAGCTTCAACTATGTATATGCATAGGTATAGAGATTGGTAAATGTTTGTCTGGTATGCCAAAATGAATATTCTAGACCTGAGCATTAGTGCTGGACTGCTGGTGGAAGAGAGATTTCAAATCGTCTTGGGAAGGAATAAAATTTTGTTTCGTTTCTATTTGAAACAGCCATGAAGTCTCCATTTCTATGTAACTGAGATGAAAACAATAGTGGAATCCAAAAATTGGAATCTTCCCGCCACACATAGTGAACTGCATCGAAGCATCTCGATGAAACATTGAATTTTTCTTTTTACGCCCATTATAAATCTTAGGCAACAACTTCTTCATGTAGGACCAAATTGTGTGGCATTTCACCCTGCTTTGATTATGTTTTAGAGTTTTTCGGTTACGTTTCCAATTGTTTCTGAGACGTTTCCTTTTCCTGGCACACCCAAATGAAATTTTCATCCCTGCCTCTTGGGTCTCTAGAGTTCTATTGAGGGGCATATCATTTTCACAGAGTTCTCCTCCAATATGGTTGTCTACTTGTGTCTGTACATCAGTACATTTTTATACATTTTATGAGTTTGCATCCTATCCTGCTGATTTTTAACGCCTTTCTTTTCTAAAGAGGACGACTCCTTGGTTAAGAGTAATTAGTAGGGAAAGTTAAACATGGAATTCAAGTCATTAGTAATTTTGGCAGAATTTGTACCACCACAACTCTTTTAGTTCTATAGTCTAATGTACATTTGTAGTCAGCGAATAAGTTTGGATGGAGCTATTATCACTTTCATAGTTTCATGACTTCAGTCTTGCTGCTTTGGTTTGTGGGATTGTGAATCATCTAAAAAATACAAGACAACATGTTAACAATTTATTTCCTGTTCTTACACTTATCGTCTTGTTAATTGTGTAGGACTATGGTATCCTAGCAATCCCCACAGTTCCTGGGCCTCCACCGGAATTACAAACAGAGCCATCTTCATTGGAAAATTTTCGTGACAGGGCTTTTAGCTTCTTGTCTGTCGCTGGATTATCTGGATTCTGCCAGGTTCTCTCTCTCTCTCTCTCTCTCTCTCTCTCTCTCTCTGGAGTATCTGTATATATGTACATATACACATTACATATTTGTGTATATGCAAGATTGCGCGTGTGTGGCATATGAACTTAATATTTATTCTGATTACCTAAAACTCATTTTGAGTGCTGTGTATGTATGGCTGCTGTGGCATATGAACTTAGTGCTTTGCTTCTTGATTACCAAAATAGTATTTTATATATATATATATACCAAACTTCCGGTCCAAACTCCCGCAACTTATTAAGTTCCGGACCTCCACTTTTCGGACCAAATTTTGATGATCCAAACCGTTAGATATGTTTAAAACGTGTTTTTAAGGTCCCCCGCGAGGATTTGGCAAAAAAAAAAAACCCGGAAGGGCTTGATCGGAGCAGTTTTTCATAAAAACGCTATTATGAAAAACACTTTATAGCGTTTTTATGAAAAACTGCTCCGATCAAGCCCTTCCGGGTATTTTTTTTTGCCAAATCCTCGCGGGGGACCTTAAAAACACGTTTTAAACACATCTAAACGGTTCGGATCGTCGAAATTTGGTCCGGAAAGTGAAGTCCGGACGGTAGGTCCGCATTTTGTGGTTTGGATAGGAAGCTTACTCTCTCTCTCTCTATATATACACGTAACTGCTCGTCTTTGTGACATATCAACTTAATATTTAGTTTCGTGATTACCAAAACAGAATTTTTGAAGTTGGTCGAATTTACAGGTGAGCATACCACTAGGGACGTATGAAAATCTTCCCGTGGCAATTTCTTTGTTGGCGAAACATGGATCAGATGGGTTCCTGCTGAATCTTGTTGAGACGCTTCATGAAAGTCTCAAGGAACAAATTGAAATTGCTCAGGAATCGAGTTACTGAGAGCTGGTAACTTGTTATGCCGCTTCTATACATAAGATCATTGTATATGTGTATCCGTTCAAACTCTTTGTTGATCATTTCAAGTGACCTCTTACATTTCACGACTGTCTATTTATAGTTTGTTTCTCAAATGTTTGCACTGAGAAGCCTTCAGAATTCTTCTGGTAATATCTCCGCTTACATCTGTGATATTTATTGCAGTGAAATGCAAGGTCAGCACATATTTTGCACCTTTAAGAAATCATACTGATCTGACTTCGAAACGACATTTTGCGAAATTCGTTTGTCTCGAGAAAATTTTACGGCTAGTATGAATTTGAGATAATGGCTGCCTGCCAACAGGGTTTAAAGGTTTAATGCACTACTCAAACTTTTTTTTTTTTTTTTTGGGTTTTCAAGAAAGAGAACTGTAACACCAAGGTGTTTAATTATGCTTAATCACGATTTGTTATATAAATTATGCTTAATTAAGTACATGATCTCTATGTGTGATGTGACGTACCCAAGTTATGTTTGCATTATGAGTCACGTGCATGATTTATGTGTTATATGTATGATTTTGTGCTAGGTGTCTTTAAGTAATTAGAATTTTATGTGGGGAAAAATAGCAATTACACAAAAGTCATGTATTGGGCCACATGGAACATTTTTACACCACACCTTATGAGATATTTTGCACCTAGAATAGAGAAAAATCAGCCCCTTCCTCCCTCTCCGTCATTCCCACGTTATATCTCTCTCTCTTCTCTCACACTTTCTCTCAAGAAATCTAGAAGGCTCTCAAGCCATGATCTAACCCTAGAATTGGTAAGTTTCCTTGTTTTAAGTTGAATTTTCAAGTATAAGTATACATATACATGTAGATTGCATTTGCATCTATGGTGATAAGGTGAAGAACAAGGGTAAAAACCCTAGTTATGGTGATAAGGTGAAGAACAAGGGTAAAAACCCTAGTTATGTAAAAACCCTAGTTACGAGTCCTCTACACTCTGTAAAATTTTCAGGTCAAAATTCCTTGGAACGAAGTCTAGAAAAATCACGCACTAAACTGTACTCTGTTTTGCTGTTGATGCTGAATCTGTATTTTTGTCTTCGGTTTTTGATGAATTCGACTGTGTTCTCTATCTTATTATTTTCTGAAATTTTTATGAGAGGTACCTACATGTGTCTACTTGATTGTGTCCATAATTCGGAGCAAAACTCAAAGAGATGAATTTTTAACAATTCGTTTACTAAACTGCGTTCTGTTATGGATTATGCATTCATAGTTTGTGTTCTCCTATTTTGGGAAGATAGTTCTTGACCTTATAAATTCATGGGTAATTTGGACACCACATCTATATGAGTTCTATTTATGTAGTGAAATTTGCAAGACCTAGTTATTTATGGTTTGTCCTCAAGAATTCTAAGATTGGGTGTCGGTTAACTTGTCATCTTAGGGAGCATCATTTTTATGAGTTTTCGTGTGGATTATTCATGTTCGTACACGATATGTAGGATTTGGTGAACGAGAGAAGGATATAAGAGATACAAGTTGATATTTGCTTGAAGTGCAAAGGAATGTGAGTAACCTCATACTTTGAAATGAGAATTTTTATGAACTCTTTATATGAAAATGCGATTTATGACGTGATATGTCAACGTGTTTTGAATGATTTATGATGACGTGGAAAGCCCTTTTAAATGTTTACGAAGTATGTATGTATGTCATGCCCTTGCTTTACCTTATGTGCCCGCTAGTGGGTTCTATAATAGCCAGCATTACGTGCCCGCTGGTGGGTTCCATAATAGCCAACATTATGTATGTGCCTTCCTGGAGGGTTCCATAATATCCAGGTATGTGCCTCCTGGAGGCTTTCATAATATCCAGGTACGTGCCCTCGCCGATGAGTACCACAATAATCGGCCGGGATCTCGATATATGTCATGTATGTATGTGGTGAGCAATGTGGTATTGACAATGTTTATGTGTTCAAGTTTTCATGTGAAATTCGTTATGACTTTTCAAATGTACGAGATCTTGTTTTATATGTGTTATTTATTTTCAAAACCCAAATCTTAGTATGAGCTTTAGTCACTGAGCTTTCAGCTGACGGTTTATTTACCAATTTTAGGCGATGGAGTTTGATAGTTGAATGCTTGAAGTGAAGTGTTTTGGTGTAAAGTTGAACTTCATGGGATGTTTTGTGTAAAAGACTTGTAGTTTGACATGTTTTGTGATAGTCTCCTTTAAGGACAAGGATTTATATATTTTTGACAAGTGGTGTATGTAGTTATATGTTAAGGTCATGTAATGGATGTTTAATGTATGTATGCTCTGGACCAAATGGGTGGTGCTAATTTCACTTGATTTTTGTTGTACTTACTTTTATTATGAGACCCTTTAATCAAAGTTTTCTTTACCGCTTCCGCTAATGTTTATTTATTTATTTTTCCTAATTAAAGCACTCTACTCTTGAGCCCATTTGGTTATGTATGAAGGCCTTGTTGGCCGGTCACGTGCCGTGATCCCTAATGATGGGTCTAGGGATGGCGGGACGTGACAAGAACACCATTGAAAATAGAAAGAAAGATAAAGATAGTCACAGTTCTAAGATTCAAGTCAGACAAACGAAATTAGATGAGGCAGCAGGATCATCCAAACACAACTCCAAAATAAGTACCAAACAGTCAAAAAAATCCGATACCGATTGATATGATTACTAGATGTATTGACCGTTACAAATATTGGATCGAAATTCATTTTATCTCAGAATAAATGGGTTCCACAATAATATAAAGGGTAGTTCTATTTACAACCCTTTTTCGACTACATACAGCCCTTTTGCTAAATACAACCCTGCTGATGTGGCAAATCTTTATTTTTGCTTCATATAACCCGACATATTTCCAAAATTGCCCCTCCTTATTTTTGTCCCAAATTTTAACATTCAAAACTCTCAAAACCCTTTTCTCTTCCCTCCTCCCTTCGTCTGACCTCGGCCATCGCCCTCTCCGTCGAACCAGTCAAAGAAATCGTCGCTATTTTACTCGTCTGGTTTTGGCACATTTCGGATATTTACTCCCGAAACTAAGCACATAATTCGGATACAAACTACTGAATTATGACCAATATTGCGGATATTAACTACCATCACCAATTTCGGATATAAACTCCCGATTTTATAGGTAAATTTCGGGTATTAACTATCGAAATGTATTACGATTTTCAAGACTGTGGTACCGTTTCGAATGAACAACGACTGAGAAATCGAAAAAACAATGGGTTACTCTTGGGTCATTTTTTGCTCGAAAATCTTCATGTCCGGGTTACTCTTGGTCTGTATTTGTGCATCCATTGGTGGACTTGGAGTTGTAAATTGCTCCAATACTCTTTGGAGCTCTTCTCCCAAATCCAGTGAGGGAGAAGATCCCTCCATTGATTCAACAAGGTTCTCCATTGAGAGAGAGGAGAGATGAGGGGCAGGGGAGGACAATGGAGGTTAATGGCTGGAGGAGGAGGAAGAGGAGGGATTTTTTCGACGTGCGAGGGAGAAGAGTGAGAAAATGATGGAGCTGAAGGAAGAAGAAGATGCATTGGGTTGGTATTAGCAATTGGGAAAAAGTGAGGTGGGTTGGTATGAAGTAATTTGATGGGCTAAATGGTCTTTTCGCAAGGAAGGTTTTGGTATTTATTTTGCATGGGTTGTATTGAGGGAAAAAGGGTTGTAAATAGAACTACCCTAATATAAATTAGAAATATTAAAACGTAATTTTTGGCGTGCTTGAAATTCTCAACAATCTTTAAAAAGTAGTCACTAATCATGGCAGTAGACCTGGAAAAACCCACAAATAGGTTGCTAGTCCCGGGATAAGCAGCCCACCTATTTTTTTTCTGACTACGGCCATCCTCATCATACTTGCTATTTCTCTCTTTTAAGCAAAATAAAGAGGCACAATAGAAAAAGGCTCAAAATTACTCCACATCAAACTTGCTATTTTGATCAAAAGTTGTAGCTGAGCAACCATAGTTACCAAAGAAGATGACCTACTGTTCACTCCCTTTCATTTATTCTATCAATTTCTCTCTCTCTTTCCTTTCTAAGAAAGTCTCTTCTTCACCTCTCTCTTCCATCTCTAGTCTCTCCTTCACCTCTCTCTTCCATCTCTTGCAACAATGTCTCTCTCTCTCTCTCTCTCGTTTCAATCTGAACATTTTGGAGTTTGAAGATGAATTCCCTCTCTTATTTATCATAACAGACCTAGTCATTTTATTCATTGCGAAATTGGTTTTGAGATATCTACGTAGATGTGGTGGGTGAGTTTGCGATTCAATGATTTATGCCTTATCAGTGTGTAAATTTGTGGTGGAGTGTTTGTTCAATTCTTGGGTCACTCATTTCTTCAATTCTTGTGTCAAGAATTTGCATTTTTTAGTGTCTTACATGTGGATTGAAACTATCATCTACCAATTACACTATGGATAATAGGTAGTAAGTGAAGTTTGAGTAATGCACATAAAGTATTTGTTAAATGATGTCAATGAGATTTCGAATAAAAGGCCCCCTAAAACTAACTGATCGACTTCTCCTTCAGTAATTATAACACTTGCGCTCTATTTCTTGATGAATTTTAATAACTTGTGTTGTTTGGCTGAGCGTAATATGCTGAAAATCATTTTCAATAAACAACCTGAGCTGCAAAACAACTTACCATTGCAACTTCAGTTAGTCAACTTTAGAACATCACCCATTTTGCTTGTTTAAAAGCACATTGCCATTGATTGCCTCACATTCTAAGACCCTCACATAGACCGTTTGAAGTTTATTTCCAGTAACTCAATTTAAGTCCTAATAACTTAGCTTCCAGAAAATCACTTCCCAAAAAATTTATCCAAAGATTCCAAACCGTGAAGAAAAAACCTAATATTCGAGCTTTGTGTGATCAAAGTACATTTGTAACAAGTAAAGGACATCTCTGGCCACTGATGATTTTATTGATTTGTAGAAGGTAAAGACATTTGTATTTGATACAATAACGAAATAATTGAGAGTCTCAAGATCCCAAGGTCGTGCAGGACCATGCAAAATTGTAAAATGTACTTGAAAGCACCCCAAACGCACGCTCTACGTCCATCCTACACACCTCTTGAACCATCACAAAATATTTTTCCTTTTGCATTTGAGGAACTGGAATTGTTTTCACAAATGTTGCCCATTGTGGATATATCACATCGGCAAGATAATATCCCATTGTGTAATTATTACCATTAATAGTATAGTTGACTAGAGGAGCACGCCCTTGAGCAAGTTCGCTAAACACAGAAGACCTTTCTAATACATTGATATCATTATGCGAACCAGGCAATCCAAAAAATGCATACCATATCCAAAGATCATGTGAAACTACTGCCTCTAAAATAAGGGTTGGTTCATGAGCGTGACCAGAATACATACCTTTTCATGCCGTGCAGTTCTTCCATGTCCAGTGCATGCAATCGATGCTCCCCAACATTCCAAGGAAGCCGCGACTTTCACAAATTGCTAACAATCTAGCAATGTCATTGCTATTTGGTGATCTCAAGTACTCGTCGTCAGAAAAAAATCTCGACTACAGCTTTGCCAAATTTCATCAGGCTTTGCATTGCAGTACTTTCTGCGATCCTTAAGTATTCATCTATAAAATTAGGCGCTATTCCATAAGCGAGTATTCTAATTGTCGCAATCGTCTTCTGAAGGAAAGACAAACTAAGCACTCCATCATTATTTCTCTTCTGGACAAAATACGGTTCGTGAGCTTCCACCTCTGAGTGAATACGAAGAAAAAGATAACGTTTCATTCAAAATCTCCTCGCCGGGGTGTGGTTCGATAGCCCCAGAGAACTTTTGGGAGCTCTTCGGCCCACCTACCCCTCTTGACAGTTAGGCGTCTCTTAATTCCTGCGGATATTGTTTTGTTTGATGCTTCGGCTTGCCCGTTTCCCTGTGGGTACGACACCGAAGAGTGGAAGATCCGGATGCTGTGCTTCCTGCAGAGTTTCTCGATCGCTTCGGCCACAAATTGGGTCCCGTTATCCGAAATGATCGCATAAGGGACACCGAAGCGAGAGATGATATTCTTCCAAAGAAATCGCTCTACGTTAGTCGCAGTTATTGTAATCAAGGGCTCGGCCTCCACCCATTTGGTATAGTAATCTGTCGCCGTTATCAAGTGTTTGAACCCTCCAGGAGCCGTCGGCAGCTTTCCCACTATGTCCAACCCCCATTGCGCGAAAGGCCAAGGGCTGGTTATAGGGTGTAAGGCTTCGGCCGGCTGGAGGAGGTGAGTTGCGGGCTTTTGGCATTGTTCGCATTCCTTGGTGTATTCTTCGGAGGTCTTCTTCATTTTCGGCCACCAGTACCCTTGAGTAAGAGCTCGGTGCGAGAGGGACCGTCCGCCAGAATGACAACCGCTGCTCCCCTCATGAAGCTCTCGGAGTACATCCTCAATTTGTGAGTCGTGGACGACCTTCAAGTCAGGGCCTGTAAAGGTCCTTCGGTACATCTGATCGCTCGGATCCAAGTAGAAGTAGGAGGCCTTGCACCTGACCCTGTGAGCTTCCTTCTTGTCCGTTGGGAGCTTCTCGTGTTTGAGGTAGGCGTAAATTTCGTCCATCCAGCTTGGGCCGAGGGATATGAGTAACACTTCCTTTGTCTTTTGCTCAATGCTCGGACCCTCTATTTCTCCGAGGAGGATAGTTCGGTTGGGGGAAGCTGCACAAGCTGTTGCCAGGGAGGCCAGAGCGTCCGCGTGGGCGTTTTGCTCTCGGCCCACCCATTCAATTTCCACGGTTCCAATCTCTCTTATGAGTTCCCAGACTTTGTCGTAGTACTTCTCCATCCTTGGGTCTTTTAGGCTATATTGATCCTTGATTTGGTTCACGATCAGCTGAGAGTCGCTGTATACTTGCACTGTCTCGGCACCTAAGTGTTTAGCCATCTTTAGGCCGGAGACTAGTGCCTCATATTCAGCTTCGTTGTTAGATGCTGGGAAACCGATAGTTAGCGCATTTTCGTGCATGACACCTTCCGGGGAGATGATCACGATGCCAGCTCCAGCCCCTCGACTGTTTGAGGCTCCGTCGATATGTAGGCGCCATACATCCCCTTGGAACATCTTCCATACTCTCCCTTTTCTTTCTTCATTAGGTTTCTCGGCTTGCGCCGGAGTCCCTAACGCTCTTCCGTTTGATTGAGCCTCAACCGAGCACTCAGTTGTGACTTCCTCAACTAGCTTCAAGCTGTCTTCATTGAGCTCAGGTGTCAGTTCGGCGATGAAATCTGCCAGAGCCTGTCCCTTGATAGCTGTTCTCGGTTCGTACCGAATATCAAAGTTTCCCAATTCCAAGCTCCATTTTGAGATCCGAGTGGAGAGGTCGGCTTTTCTGAGCACGGTCTTCAATGGGTACTCGGTGATCACAATGATGGTATGGGCTTGGAAGTAGGGCAGCAGTTTCCTCTTCGCGGTTACAAGAGCCAAAACTAACTTTTCCAGAGGCAGGTACCTTGTTTCGGAGGGAGTCAATGTTTTGCTGGAGTAGTAGATGGGTTGGAAGTTAGGCCCTTCCTTCCTCACGAGGACCGAGCTCACCGCATGGCCAGAAACAGAGAGGTACAGATACAGATCTTCTTCGGGCTTTGGCATTACGAGGAGGGGAGCTCTGGAGAGATAAATCTTCAATTGGCCCAGCGCTCGGTCGCATTCCTCGGTCCACTGAAAACTCCTTTTGCTTGTTTTCAAAGATTCAAAGAAAGGTCGGCACAGGTCCGAAGACCGGCTGATAAATCTATTGAGCGCCGCGGCCATACCCGTGAGCCGTTGAACTTCCTTGATGGTGCTCGGAGGTCTGAGGTTCCGGATGGCAGATATCTGCTTTGGGTCCGCCTCGATGCCCCGCCGGGTAACCATGTATCCGAGAAACTTTCCTGAGCCGGCGCCAAATGCGCACTTCTCGGCGTTGAGGCGCAACCTGTGTTTCTTCATGACAGCAAAAATTTCGCCGAGGTGCTCCAAGTGATCCGAAGCGTGCTTACTTTTGACAACCATGTCGTCAATGTATGCTTCCATTGTGTCTCCGAGCTGCTTGGCGAACATTTTTGTCACCATGCGCTGGTAGGTAGCCCCAGCGTTCTTGAGGCCGAACGGCATTACCTTATAACAGTAGGTCCCTCGGGGAGATATGAAAGCTGTCTTCTCCTGGTCCTCTACCGCCATCGCTATTTGGTGGTACCCGCTGTAGGCGTCCATCATGCTGAGCCGAGCGTGTCCCGCCGTAGCGTCAACCAACTGATCAATCCGTGGCAGTGGAAAGCAGTCCTTCGGGCAGGCATCGTTCAGATTGGTATAGTCTACGCAAACTCGTAGCTTCCCATTCTTCTTCGGCACCACAACAGTATTTGCCAACCACGTCGGATATTGGACCTCTCGGATAGCCCCGGCATCAAGTAGCTTCCCGACCTCAGCAATAACAGCGTCTGAGTGGGCCGGAGACGATCGTCTCGGTTTTTGTACCACGGGCCTTCGGAGAGGATCGACATTCAGCCAGTGGGAGATAAACTGGGGGTCAATGCCCGGCATCTCGTAAGGTGTCCAGGCAAAAACCTCGACGTTCTTTCTAAGGAACTCCACCAGTTGTTCCCTTTCAAGGGTTGTCAGTGTCGACCCGAGGAGAAAGTAGCGAGTCCCGTCGTCATTTATGGGTACAGTGACGAGGTCCTCCACCGCTTTCTCCTCCGCTGCCGTCCCGACTTCCTCCAAGACCGGACCCTCGAGTTCCTCGATCGATCTTGGTTTAGGTTCTTTCTTCTTCTTTCCCTTCGTTGTTTTCTTCTTCATATGCACCGCGTTTACCTGGCATCTTTTCGCTGCCATCTGATCACCTTTGATGTCTTCCTGCCATCCTTCGGAACCAATGAACCGGACAACTTGGTGGTAAGTTGAGGCGATGGCTTTCATCTCGTGCAACCAAGTTCTGCCGAGGATGGCGTTGTAAGGGCTCGGGGCATCTACAACCACAAATTTCATCTGCAGGGTTTTCGAGCCTGCCCTTACTGGAAGGATGATCCGTCCCATCGGCCAGACCGAAGCCCCGTTGAATCCGAAGAGGGGGGAGTCGACCGGCATCAGATGTTCCGGATTCAGGTTCAGCGCTTTGAAGGCCGAGTAGTACAGGATCTCGGTGGAACTTCCTTGGTCAACGAGCACTCGCTTGACCCTGGGGATTCCCATATAAACGGAAATTACCAGAGCGTCGCTGTGAGGTAGCTGAACGTTTTTTAGATCCTGCTCGGTGAACGTGATTGTCCACTGCTCCTCACGATCCGAGAGTTTTCGTTTACCGCTTTCTCCAATGGCTAGAACCTGTGAGGAGGGACTCGGTACCGCCCTAAGTGCTGCAGTCTTCTCTTTGGTTGCAGCCCCATGGATCACATGGACAACTACTTCTTCCGGAGGGTTATTCTGCTGCTGCGCTCGGGCCGCTGTCTTTTGTCGGTCAATGAACTGGTTCAAGCGCCCCTGCGTAACCTGCCCTTCAAGGAACTCCTTGAAGGGTCGGCAAGCAGTGGTATAGTGTCCCAGCTCATTGTGGTAAGTGCACTTAACCTTGCTGTCGCTTGGCTGGCCTTCGGCTGTCCCCAGCTTAGTAGTTGGCCAGGCGAACCACGGTTCCCGAGAGATTTCCCTTATCAGCTTGTAGAGAGGTAGGTTGAATACTGTTGTTACGCCAACGAACTCGTTAGGTTTCGGTTCCCGCTCCCTGCGCGGTTCCCGTTCCTTCCATGAGTCGCGGTCCTTTTTCCATCCTTTGCTGCCCACTGTTTTGACTGTGTTGACTTGCTTTTTCCCTGAGTAATCACCAGTGTTGCCCCTCTGGTTTCCCGAGGTTCTCGAAAGCCTTCTCTCGGATATGACATCCTCCAACTGGGCAAACTTCTCCACCGTCTCCATTAACCGGCTCATGTTTGCCGGGGGGTTCAACATTAGTTCTTCGAAAATCGCCGAGGTCTCGTCCAGGCCGTACTTGAAGGATGTGGCTGCCATTTGTGGGTCACAACTTTCGATGGCGTTGTAAATCTCCCAGTAGCGCTCAGCATACTTCCTCAGTTTCTCTCCGGACTGTCGTTTTAGGCCTCGAGAGCGTCGATCGTCTTTGGCTGTGTACTGCTTGTCATGAACCGAGCTGTGAAGGCCTCTTCCAGTTCTTCAAACGAACCAATGGAGCCCGGTTGTAGTTGGTTAAACCATACTAAACCGGTCCCCTGGAGGCTCACCGGGAAGGCCTTACACATCATGGCTTCATCGTAGCCATATAGTCCCATCAGCTGTCGGTAATGCACGAGGTGCATCACCGCGTCGGATTTTGCGTCATACTTCGTGAATTTGGGGACGGTGAAGTTTCTCGGGGGCTGAGCTTCTTGGATTTCCCGAGTGAACGGTGACTCTTGGATTTTTCGGAGCCTTGAATCGGCTTGCCTCTCGGCGGAACGAGGGGCCTCGTAGGCCTTGCCAGTGCTGAACGCTCTTTTGGCGTTCAGTCTGTGCCGCTCGTCGCTCGCACCGAGGTCTCGGGGAGGCTCTTTTCGTTTCACAGAGCTTCTGGCTTGAGGAGGATTTGCCTCCGCTCGGTATCGCTTTGACTCCCCGGTACGTGGGTCCCGAACGATAATATAATCGCCGGTATCATCCATGTCGTACTCTGGGAAGTGTTGGGTTTCTTGATCTCGGTGTCTCCGAGGACTCCGATCCCTGTTGTAGGTTCTCGGTTCTCGGTCCACACGCTCTCTATGGCGATCATGTCCCGTTGATCTGCTACGGATGATCTCTCGGCCATCCGCATCAAACTGCACCGGGGCTTTCCCACGGACAACATTATCGCCTTCATCGTTTCGGCGTGATGCTCGGGACCCAGAACGCCCCGTCGTTGACTGAGAACTGGAAGAAGAGTGGCCTCCAGTCCGAGCAGTGCGATCTGTACGCACAATCTCCGAACGTCTTCTCGGAGATGGAGTTCGCTGTCTTGGTGGAATCACTCGTCCTGAGGCGTCGGTGACGATGATCGGCTGGCCCAAACGGTCTTTAGCCGAAGGGCGTTGAGTCTGGTGAGTAGCCTGCGTGGCCTGGGCCGCCGCCTTGCACCGCCGCCTCGACGCCCCTGATCTAGTGGCTGAGGCGGTGGGTTGCTTTTTGGTCAGAGCTTCAATCTGAGCCTTCATAGCAGCCATCTGCTCCTGCATCTGCTGCACGGTATCGAAGGGGTTTGGGCTCGGAGTGAGGCCTGAGATAGGGTTGGTAACGATCCCCGCCCGAGAGCCACCACCGGGGTTGGCTCCTGCAGCCGTACCGGCGGTTCCGTCGTCTTCAATGATCGCCATGAGAGAACTGAAGGAGGGAGGAAGAGTTCTCCAAAGGGAAGAATGGAAGGAAGCCGGAAAAGAGTTGATCACTCGTCCCCAGCAGAGTCGCCAATTGTGGAGCCCTCTTTCTCCGATTGTTCTTCACAGCGGTGGTCAGCGACGGAGTTGATGCTCTTTCACTCAAGTAGAACCAGGCCTGCACACTGAGCAAACCGTTAGCGCCGGACCGGACCGTTGAGTCCAGAACGGCACTCCGACGGTCTAGTAAGTAAGGGAAGAAGATGAAGTGTAATGTAGATCTAGGGTTTCAGAGTGAATCGCGCGTACCTTCCTTAGGAGATGGACCTCTCCTTTTATAGGTGAGCCTTGGCTTGGCCTCCAAGCACAGCTGTGCTCGTCACGTGACTTAACCGTTCGGGTGACGTCATGATGACGAGCCCGGGAGAATACACTGCATGCACATGCTTCCACTAAGGTCTTGACGCGTGTCATAACCGCTTGGGTGACGTCATCTGTCATGATCACAGTTTGTTACGAACACATGCCGCATTAACTGCAATGCTGACTCAGCAATTGGTCTTCTCGGCATGTTATCAGCATCATAAAGTCGGTTAAGGTCATCCCTCGGGTACGCCCCGAGGCCTTCTGATATTAGCCATGAAAGGCCACAAATGAATTAGATATAGGATGGGTCTCGGCACTTTGCCGAGGCATTGGGCCGAACCCCCACTATGCTCTTTTTGAGTGTATTGATTCGTAAATCCGAAGAGTCCCTCAATGATAGTCTCTCGGCGACTACAAAGAGGTGTCTCATATTGATTCAGCGTACAAGATAGGTGCTCGGTATATCCGGACCCCTACAAGGGTGAATAAGCCTTACATAGTGGGCTCGAGTCTAGTTTTCATTTTTCAACCATAGGGTGCACTTGTGTATTTAACGCCAGTGAGTTGATGATGCACGTGAGCTACTAATCAATAAAGAGGTATTGAAGTAATGGAAAATGTGAGGAAAAAATCAACTTATTACTGCCTTCGTCCCCCTTTAAGTGTGTTGCTTCATAAATCTAACTCATTAAAAAATATCATCATTTCTCCTTCACAGTAACTTTTATCTCCACATTATACATTTCACATCAATTTTTACGTCCACTTACCAAAATTGTTCTCCACTTTTACACATTACCCATTAATTTTTCAAAAAGACAATACAATAATTGTACAAACTTTTACCCCTTAACTTTTCAAAGACACAGTTAATGACAGTCCAAAATAAAATACTCAACTATTAAAAAAAACGGAGGGCGTACTTTTCAGCATCAAAAATAAAAAGAAGCGTAATGTTATTTTTCTTGTTTTGTAACTAACAATAAGGCTAATTACAAAGAATTTGAGCAAGGTTTTTTTTTTTTTTTTTTTTTTTTCCCCGACAACATAGGAGGTCTCTCCACACGTGAATGAAATGAGACTAATCCACTTAAGGCCGGGCACAAGGAACCAACAACCATAAAAAGTAGTGAGAAGCAACTAGGAGGGGAGACCACTCATCGCCTACGATACACATAAACTTTCACCTCCCAACTGACTAGCCTGCCTTTAAGAATCGAACTCACCTCTAGGGTGGGACCAAACCTCTTGGTTAGTGGAGACAATCCTCATTAGGTTATATAGGTACGTTAGTTAACAATTACCAATAGTACAACAATAGCCTCTTTCCCTTGCTAGCTGCTATTGCGTACTTTGGACATTTTTTTTACTTCGTAATTTTCTTCGAATAAAAAAATAAAGTACTTTCGCGCATAATTTTTTTAATTTTTGCATCAAATTAAACTACTAATAAAGATTTTTAATTTGATACAAAAAAAATATAAAAAATTATATACTTTAGTATTTCACATTGTTGGCTTGTTGAGTTTTTTTTTTTTTTTTGATAACCAGGTCTCCAGGCCAGCTTTCACGCACCTCGATTAATCCTGGGAGAACAATCCCACCGTCCACTAGCGGGGGCCCCATTTAAAGCCAAAGCAAAGCTCTGTATAGACTGACCCCAAAGGAGTTGATATCACCTAAGAGGTTTCAAACCTGAGACCTTAGAAGGGAGCAAACCCCTAAGGCCCCGATTGGATGGTGCTAAAAGTCCAGGGGGATAAGTTATAGACGGGGTATAAGATAAGAGAGGGTATCATTTTTGGAGGGTTAGCCCACATTGATGTGATGTTTATGGAAGGGTGATTAAAAAGTTGATAGTTTGGATAATGGATTAAACAGAGGGATAACTTTTGACTTGGTTTGGATGTTTATAAATAAGAGGGGGTAGATGATGGAAAAAGTTGTCAAATGACTCTTTTGCCCTTGTGGTGTACCAAAGTTTGTTTATGCATTAAATTAATTATATAATTACAAAAGTTAATATATTTAATAAATTTTGGACAATTTCAAGCTATATTAATTTATTTCATTGAAAATATTAATTTTTTAGAAAAAACGGTTTTTTTGTTAATAAATCCATTTCAATGGTTTGGTTGTCAATAAAAAATATTGAAATGGATGTCATAAAAAAATATAAATGCAGCACACATCATTTATGAAACCGCAGCAGCCCAAAGTATTGCTGGAGTATTATGACATACATGTGTAACCGTGCAACACACAACAAACACCATTGGATCATGCACTCTTGTCTACTTTAATTTGAAACCGTTGGATCACTTGCATTGTGGTACACATGTGCCACACCAAAACACTTCTTCTTCTTATCTTCTTCTTCTTGTAATTAGAGCAAGTGCAACAGATGACTCAAACCCCTCCCTATCTCTATTTTGTTCAGCCAACCCCCAAAAACAGGCTCCAACAGACTCCCTAAACAGGTGAATAAAATAGCAACGTCTACAGTGGCTCCCTAAATCACACCCCATTTAGGGAGCCACTATTCACTCCCTACTCATTTTTTTAATCCTTCTATCTCTCCCTCCATCACTCAGCCATGCTCCCCAAATTACTTTTTTTTTAATTCTCTCTCTCTTACTTTTATCCCATATATCATATTTTATTAAAAATAGGGAGGGTAATAGAGAGGATTGTTGGAGACGTGAATTGGTAAAATGAAAAATATGCACTGTTCATGACTTTTTTTAGAGAAAAATTTAGGGAGACTGTTGGGGATGCTCTAAACACTCCGAAAAAATGCATATTAATAGTGCTATAAAGATCTAGAAAAAACGTAAACATCTAAAAAAATTAATTAATATTATTATGAATTAATAATTACAAATTAAATTTAATAATAATTAATATAAAAAATTTAAATAATGTATTATAAGCTAATTTTTTAATTGAACAATTAATATAAAAATTAATTACAATCAAATATTATAGCTTAATTAATTATTGAATTTACATAATAAATTAATTAATTATTGGATATATCTAATTAAAAAAATGCATAACTAATATGGATATGCATAAGGGCAAATAAATTTTTTGACAGCTTTTTACATCTTCCACCTAAACTTAATCCCCTTCTTACGAAATCCTCCAAATCAAGTACTAATTTATCCACTCTTCATAACCATCACATCATTGTGGGCACACTCTCCATAACTAATACCCCCTACTATCTTATTCCCTTCATATACACCTCTAAAACTAATCCGGCATCAAAACGAGTCGGTAAAGATAAAATTCTATAGCCAAGTTCACTGTTTCTCATTTTTGTTTGAATCTAATGCTATCACTACATAACCTAAAAAAGCAACCATAAAAGAAGGAAAAAGACGCAAATATTGAATTTTTAAAATAAAATCTATTAGGTAACAGTTTTTTTTTTCTTCAAAATTTAGACCATTGATTGTTGAGATGAATGAATATAATCGGGTGCTACATGTATCATGTCAAACACCACGTTGGTACCCGCTCGACACTGAAAATAAAATCTATCAGGTAAAAGTGTTTTTCAAAGTTTAGACCATTGATTGCTGAGATGAATGATTATAATCGGGTGCTACATGTACCACGTCAAACACTACATTGGTACCTGCTCGGTGCTCGACACTGAAAAAAAATCTATTAGGTAAGAGTTTTTTTCAAAGTTTAGACCATTGATTGCTGAGATGAATGATTATAATTAGGTGCTACATGTACCACGTCAAACACCACATTGATACCCGCTCGGCGCTCGACACTGAAAATAAAATCTATTAGGTAAGAATTTTTTTCAAAGTTTAGACCATTGATTGTTGAGATGAATGATTATAATCGAGTGCTACAAGTACCACATCAAACACATGTGGTACCCACTCGACACTGAAAAATTTCTCATATTCTAGGTGGAACAGAGAGTTCTCATGTGTGAATTTGTGAAGGGTCTTGCAATATGCAACCCAATAAATGGTGGTATGTGTTATCTAATGTTATATATTTCTATCAACTTTAAGGGTAGATAAGCGTACTATCTGTAGAGGCATTAATACCATTGACTATTATCTCTCCTTATCTTCATTGGACACTTATGTCCTTCTGTCCACTTTAATTGCATCCGGAAAAAAAAATATGTTTGAACTTTGAAATAACGATTTCCTTCAAAAAAAAAAAAAATCCCGTTTTTATACTTTACTTTACTCATTTTGACTTGAAACTCAAAAAAATACTCCATATAAAAAAACATAGAACAAAACTAAAATACAACCAAAAGCAGGGAAAAAAAATAGAATATCTAAAGATTTATTTTGTCAATATGGTTTTTCTTATGGATTCAACTTTGATCTATATGGCTTAAATTTATCAATTCCAATTTTTGTTGTATCTCCAAGAAAAAAAAATTATTGATCCTATCTCCAATTTTATTAAATTGTACCATTTTCACGTTAATTTAGAAAAAAGGGGAGTGATTTCCACACCCCCCCAAATTGTTATACACACTCCCTTTTTGTCTTCTAGTGAAATTTTCATGTGTAAAAGTTTCACTAAAAGACAAAAAGGGAGTGTGGATAACAATTTAGGGGGAGTGAATATCAATTACCAAAAATAAGATTGACCCATGCAAGTCTTTTGCATGAAATTATTTTCTTAAAATAATTGCATATTTGTGGGAAAAAAAATCCCTATAATTCTAGAAAAATTCTATAAGAAGAAAAAGATGAATAAAATATGAGTTACCTTGTACATATATGCGTGCTATATCATATTTTTATTTCTATGTTATGCATTAATTTGAATTTTAGCATTTTTGTTTAGTTTTTTTTATAACTAATGTGTTCGGATAAGCTTTCGCGCACTTTAACTAATTGGGGGCTCATTCACACCGTATGGACTAGCCCCAAAGGTGTTGATAGAACCTAATTCGAACATGCATATTTAGGAGAGAGGAAACCTTTAAGTTTCAGGTCTTGACCACCAGGCCAATTAAGTGGCCCTTACATATAAGTGAAGTTAAATAAAGATTCAACTATTAAATTAAGTTTTATCCGATCTATAAATTCTTTATTCAGAATTTAGGATCCTGGATTCTGGATGAAAACTTGGAAATTTGATTAACCATATTCAATTGAGTTGATTTTTTAAAGCCACTTAAAAAATTAATTTAAAATTTATGAACGGCTTATTCATGTTGGGTACCGCATGCCGGTTTGTACAATATCAGTACAGAGAAAGATCGGTACCCATAGTCGGATCCTTTTAGAATTGTGATATATTAGGTGAATGACCTATTTTGAAAAGCGTGAAAAAAAACCAAAAATGCAAAAAAGTCGTGTTATTGGAACAGGAGGGTGAGTTACAAATTTCCTAAAGCTCCTAGAAACAAATTTCGAGATGAGTTATTCTGCTCACATACATCTAACAAAAAATAACAAGAAAGTGCAACAACTCATTATCGTATAAAAAATGATAGGTACACACCCTCTCAATCACTCCCCACCACACCCTCTCTCACATATTTGGTGGGGCTCACCCGGTGGGTCCTAGTGGACCCCACCACACATGTGAGAGAGGGAGTGATTGAGAGGGTGTGTACCTATCATTGTTCTTATTCTTATCGTATATACCTCTACATCATGTTTTTTTTGTGTGTGATCAGTCTACATCACGTCCTTTGCAGCAACATTTTGTACAAAGGAAAAGGAACAGGCGCGTGTATAAAACTATCCACCACCTATTGGGCAAACTCAGTGGATCAATCAGCAGAGTTCGAGAGAGAGAGAGAGAGAATGGAGGTGAGAGCAAAAGCTCCGGGAAAAATCATTCTCGCCGGGGAACACGCCGTCGTCCACGGATCCACGGCCGTCGCCGCCTCCATCGATCTCTGCACTTACGTCTCTCTCACCTTTCCCACTAATTCCGGTACGCCTGACCCCTCAGCTAACAGCAAACCCTTCGCCTGAATCATTTCCCTATACCCTCTTCGCGTTCTCTCTCTCTTTTTCCAACGCTTTTCTCCTATGCTTGAATCTTGTTGAATTGACTATACTCTGGTTGTTTTTCTTTCGTTTGCTTAAGAACGTGTTCTTAATTTTTCCCTTTGAGGAGATTCACAAGAACTACTGGTGGTCTAATCATTTATTCGACGTCAGTATCAATTTTGAAGTATTTATTCGGATACAGGACTGTACACCTACTTGGACAAAAGTAGAACACTTTTGAAATAGGTGTATGGCTATGATACGTTGTGAAAGTATGAAATTTCGTACTTTGGATTGATGCATTGTGCGATACAGACAATCAAATGCAATCGATACAATTTAGATGAAAAAATCAGTTGAATGCTTAAATGACTTAGTTGATCAAGGATTCAGCCTACAAGTGAGTTAGTAATTTTGGGATTATGGATAACAAGATCTAATTCTTTTCCTTAGCTTATTTCGATTCTTTCATCTGAGAATTGGACTATTTTTTCTGTTATATTCTAAGAACAGAAATCTAACCCCCTGTCTTGAGAAATTTTACGAAGTTTCTATGCTACGCGAAAGTATAACCTATACTAATGATGCATTTGCTGAGCAAGGAAAGGGTTTGCATCCTTGTGCTAGACCACCAATTATTATCGCTTGAAATCCCTTTTGAATAATTAGAGCAAAAATATAACCCAAATACTAGTGATATATTGATATATTACGAGGATTCAGACCTGAATCAGAACACCATTTATAGTAGAACACCAATAATCACCTTAATCTGATCAGTGTTGCTATGGTTCACGACTTAAGGTGAGTGTGTCCTTGTAATGGAACGGTGTACTTGTACTAGAACACCAATAATAATCACTTGATGCACTTTCTGATTAAGAAGTCCGTATCATCCCCACAACATGTGGACTTCTTTATAGCAATGCTTGATAAGTTTCTTTTAATATGGTTTTGGGTTCTCTTTGTAGTTTTGACTGGATTTCATACTGCTGTAATCTTCTTTATGCAGATAATGATGATAAACTGAGGCTCCATCTTGATGACATGGCCTTAAATTTTTCCTGGCCAGTTGGAAGAATTAAAGAAGCACTAACTGAAAAGGGTATCCATGCGCCTTCATCACCCAAATCATGCTCAGCAGAAACCATTAACATACTTGCAGCTCTAGTTGAAGAACAAAATATTATTCCGGAGGCAAATATTACACTTGGAGCTGGAGTTACTGCATTTCTCTGGCTATACACTTGCATTCAAGGGTGTGTGTCTAATACCTGTTTGATGTTTTCTAGGTATAACCTTGCCCTTTCAACTAACAAAATTTTTTATCTGACTCTGCTCCATTCATTACTTTTCAGTTATAAACCTGCTACAGTAGTTGTCACTTCTGAGCTCCCACTTGGCTCAGGCTTGGGTTCATCTGCTGCATTCTGTGTGTCACTCGCTGGGGCCCTGCTTGCTTCGTCAGAATCTACTAACCTAGATTCCAACCAGCTAGGGTGGTTGAGTTTCAGAGAGAAGGAGCTTGAATTGGTGAACAAATGGGCTTTTGAAGGTGAAAAGATAATTCATGGGAAGCCGTCTGGTATTGACAACACAGTGAGCACATATGGTATGTGATGTTTCATTTCGAGTGTTAAATGCAACATTGTTATATTTCTGGAAAGCACTTTCCCTACTCTCTCTACTTTGTCAAATGAAGTAGTGCTGAGAGCAATTGATGTCATTCACAAGTTGGAATCCGTATATCCTGTCGATGTTATGGACTCTTGAAGACAACAAGGAAAATGGGCCTATGATTTCAAATTTCCAGCAAAACATTTCCAAAATGAGCGTGTCGTGGAAACAGAAAAGCATGATTTTGTTGCTAGAAGTAGAAAGTAATCCTATAAACCGTGTATAGAATTTGGTGGTGTCAATTTGAGATTTTCTTAAAAACTTTGAATTATTCTTGCTATGGTTCAGATAAATAATAAATGATGTGCCATCTTCGTGAGAACCAACTTTGAATTATTCTTGCTATGGTTCAGTAAATAATAAATGACGTGCCATCTTCGTGAGAACCAATTCCTAACTTGTTTAGTCAACCCTTTTTCTTCATTTCCGTGTGATGTTTTTCAGCATCTTTAATAATGCAAGAAGCCTTCACAATTTGGATATGTAAGAGATGAAGTTTCTGAAACAGGCAATATGATCAAGTTTAAGTCAGGAGAGCTGATGCGTCTCAAGTCCAATACACCACTTAAGATGCTCATAACCAACACAAATGTTGGGAGGAACACGAAAGCATTGGTTGCTGGTGTTTCAGAGAGGACAGTCAGGCACCCAACTGCAATGGCAGCGGTATTCAAGGCTGTTGATTCTATTAGCAATGAAGTGGCTACAATTATCCAATCACCTGCTCATGATGACACTGCAGTAACTGAGAAAGAAGACAAACTAGAAGAACTAATGGAAATGAATCAAGGGTTGCTCCAATGTATGGGTGTTAGCCATGCTTCAATTGAAACTGTGCTTCGAACAACGTTGAAATACAAATTGGCTTCCAAGTTAACTGGAGCTGGTGGTGGAGGCTGCGTTCTGACACTACTACCAACCTGTATCCATTTACTTATATTCTGCTTATGATTTTTTCTCTTTTACATTCTAATAGTTTTTAGTATATCTATTGTCTGTTTTTGTTTTACTCTAATATGCATTGAAGTTCATTAGATTGAAGTTTTAAATGGTTTTATGACTGTCACCATTACTTCCATGTCAAACTAGTTGTCACTAGAAGAGATTGTGTTGTCACATTAGATTAGGTTTGGTGTATGGAAATTTGGGCCGAACAAGGAAAATTATTTTGGAGATACTACAGAATTTGGGAGGAACTAAGGAAATATAGTTAAAGACAAATTGAGAATAAAATATATATCCTACGGGATGAGTAGAAACATGAAGGAAGGGTCTTGTGTCAGCAAGAAGCTCAAAATGATGACCAATGTATGGCCTTCTCATCCTTCAGTGTAGACACACACGATCATAATGAAAATAGAAGATTTGGACTTGGGATATACAACGTATAGGCCAATCTTCTGATTCAAATTTTCTGTCAACCAAAACAAGGGTTGGATTAAATAGATCAAAAGGTTATTGAAGAAAGGTAGGATATAATATGACTATTGTTATTTCGAAATTTTGGAAGCCTTCTGGGCATTTTCAGCTAGACTAACTTGCAGTGTGATTTGGATTTAGACAGAATTCTTATTTCAATTGCACATTCTATGAAGATTATCCGATAAAAATATAAAATAATAATGCTAGGAATATTATGTGCTCACAGAGTCTTAATCCGTATTTCTTTGATTTTGACTCCTTAAAATAAGGATAAGATAAAAGTTTTCTAGATTCTGAAGTCCTTAGCCTTTAAGATTTAGTTGATGAAAGTAATTCTTGAATACATTTGTCAACATTTCTTGTTAAATGGTTCCTTGACTGCATTTATCAGTATTATCAGGAATAGTGGTCGATAAAGTTGTCAAGGAGCTTGAGGTTTGTGGATTTCAATGTTTTATTGCGGGAATTGGCGGGAAAGGCCTTCAGATTTCCTTCAACTCTTCGGCGTCTTCGTCCTGATTTTCTTGGAGGTATCCATTAATCGTAGTAATGATTGGTTTCTGGCATTCTACGATGTTGAAACATGAAGATTTAGGACTGTTGTTGTGTACATTACGGGATTGTTCTTTTTTTTCTTTTTTTCTCAAATCTTGAATAACACGCAATTGTTCAATTAATTTCTCGCTAGAGATCCTAAACTGTTCCTGTTTATTTACATAACCATAAAATTTAGGGATTTGAGGTTATCAATCTATTGATTCATGTAGTTTTGTGAGACTTCACCTAGTTACCCCTGATATGATCCCTAGCTATTGAACAAAGATCACAATCTGATAGTACAAGTTTCATACTTCCCCAAATTTTGTATGTACTCATCAATTAGGATGACAATCCTCTGTTTGGATGGTTGTCTCTGAAGACTTCTTGCATCACATATATTATGATTATCAATTGAGTGGGGTTGAATATCACCCACATTTTACCTGGTAACTTCCTTTTTGGGTAACCCGGCAGTCAGAATCGCCCTTTAAAGTTGAACCCATTACTAGCCAGTGTTCTAACCTATATTGGTTTGTTTTGCGGCTTTTGCCTTTTAAGAACCCTTTCACCAGGTCCCTGGTTTGAGAAAAGCTTCAAGATGTCTTTATTCTCTCTGTTTAAGGAGTCAAACTCGGATAGCTTAATTTCCTTTTTCTATTGTTATTTTTCTTTGGTACACGTGACAAGCTTTAAAGATTTAAGTTAACGACTAGCTTGGTTTTTTCCGTCCTCTTGGGTTTTTGGCTTTTGCTTTCTACCTGAAGCAGATTCAAGTCACTAATGACTACTGGATTAATGAACTACTGGATTCATCGCATGAAGTACTTGAGCAATAGAAAACCACAGATGAGAGAGAATAACTGAGATCGATCTTGTCTCTCACGTGACTTTTTCAGACTTTCAGTCAGTATCTGTCTGCGACAACTATGTTTACCGTGTAAACTTCTGGGTAAACTTTGTCTACGTCAAATTAAATGTCACAAATGCAGCTTGCATAACTAATTGCATGCAACACACCAATTTTAGGGAAAGTTATTATTATTACAACACCGAATAAAAGTAACCATAAGTCCGATACATCAAGTCATTCCTCAATATATTACATTTATTCCAATGTGTTGGGGTCTATGGCTATTACTAGCCCTGGTCTGGTCACCTCCCATTTCGGCAGCACGCTCGGCTCCATAGTGCTCCAAGCTATAATACACTTCATGTTCATTTCGGAAGTCTAGCTAGCATAATACGTCAAAGTCATGGAGCAACGTCGTGGTATTACGTCATGGTCACACAAGTGCAACACCGTAAGCGAAAATGCCCAACAGATAACTCTTACCCCCAACCTTACACTAGCAATTCTAAACAATATTTTGGACAGGAAAATATTAACGATAATTTAATAGATAACCGTATCTATCATGAAAATATGAATGTGTCCGTGTCTGAAATCAGAGTGTATCGTGCGCAGAATAATGTGTCTCGTGATTATCTTTTAGTGCCAGCATTTTTCTTCAAATTGAACAATATTTGGGCACTGTTTCCATTCACTGGGCCACAGTCCAGTCACTCGAAGTTATGGTCCGTTCATGTCTCTTTCAACTGACGGCAGCCAAACTTCCACACGCACTCTCACAAACATGGTCCCGGCCGTCTTGCCATCACGGACCACCTCTCCATGATACAAGGTTCGTTCACCATGCTGTTGTACACGCTTAGTCCTAACCAGTAACCACCATGTTTTCTTCGCGAAGTTGGGGCGGCGCTCAAGCGGCACTCCCGTATTCAATCAAATCCCCATTAATTCTTTTCGCAAAACATTCTCATAAATTCATTTTTCATTTTCTCGTTAACGGTGTTGTGTCATTTCTTCATTTCTCGTAAACCGTGTTTCGTGAATGTGCAACATGTCTCGTAAAATTTGTCACGATAAATATGGAAGTTTTCTCGTAAAACGTGCCTCGTGTCAATGCAACTTTTCTCACAAAAATGTGTCACGTAAAATCATAATTTCTCCTACGCAATTATTTGAAAATCAGTCTATGGTTTACGGAAAAAACAGTGTTCTCAACAGCTACGTAGTCAATTTATGTTCAAAATCGCGTTTCTCTTGTGTGCTCGCAAAACGATATGATTTATAAAAACGACTAGTCAACATCACATTTCCCGTAAACTGAACGACCATCATAACATTGCAAAATTTATACCAACTTGATCATTATAATGACTACGAATCATTGAAAATAATATTTGTATCTACCAACTAATTTTTTCGAAACTAATCCACTTATTAATTTATGCGTAGTACACCGAGCATTATAACGACTACATAAAAGTATAGCTATATTAGGAGTAGAGTAAAAGTAAGCTACCTCAGTTTCGGTTATTAATTGCAAGACGTGAAAACTAGGTGGGATTCCTCGGACAGCGTAACCACTATATTTCTCGAAAGCAACTACTACTAACTTGACTACTACTTTTATGGATCGAAAAGTGATTTTGGTGGAGGAGGATGTTGGCTCTCTTTGAATGTGAAAGAACGCTTTGAAGATTCAACTTGAATCTTCAAGAACTAAAAGCATTTTCTCTCTAAAAAACTACTAGGACACTACTACAAGATTACTACAAAGGTAGTGAGGAAATGTGTGAGAATTCAAGTGCATGGAGGGTCCTATTTATAGGCAAATGGGGTTCCCCTTTCTCCCTCCCATGGCCGGCCTCTCTCTCTCTCTCTCTCCCCAAAAATCTCTCCCATAAATTGTAATAATCCGAAATTTCGTAAATAAAAATTTTGATTTATTAATTCGAGTATTTCAATTTTAATATCGCGAATTAAAATAATTTATTATTTAGTTTAAATAATTCAAATAAAAATTCGTTTATTTCGTTGTATTAATTTTCCACGCCGTAAATCAACGCGTGCACACCGGGTATTACACCGTATCGCGTCCGGAAAGCCCTACAAATCCTCCAACTCTTATTTTGTCCCCTTATAGCTAGCACCACCTCATTAATTGCCTAATTTGGACCTATTTCTACTTTTGAAAAGCCTAATTAACCATGTGCCAAAGTTTGACTTTTCTTCTAACTTTGACTTCACCTTTTACTACTACTCCTAATTTGGATTTTAGTGAGTTAATGAGAGTGAGTGAGAGAGGGGTCGGTTGGGGGGGGGGGCTGAAAGGGGAGAAAAAATTGCTTCCCTCGCCGTATAATTTTACGGGCGTGTATCCGTACGCACGTTCGTGCACATTTTGGTGCCGTTTTTCTTCTAAATTCTTAAGCGTTATATTTTCGTATTCTCCTAAGACTATCTAGGGATTTCCAAACATACTTATTTATTTCCTTAAAACTAGTAGCTCTTTATTTATTTTTGCGGTACACTAGTTTGTATTTGTCGCGCACAAAACCAACTTTACGGGGTATTTTTCGTCCCGATGGAGGGGAACTTGTCCCCCAACAAAGTAGTGGCACTTTATATCCTATTACTAGCCACATAAGGATATATATTTTAGGGTTACTTTTACTATAAAGTGAATATATGTATATTTATAACACCCCATGACTAGTTTCGTGTGCATAACTAGTACCCAAAACTACCCAACTACGCCCCAACCTAACGAATCTAGACACTATACATCGTTTCCTACAAACCTACGAACCCATTACTTGGGACACAAGACTTTAGACTAGGGGAAGTTGACCCTATCCTATTATTTAGCCTAAAAAGCCTAAAAAAAACTATGCCATAAAGTTTTTTTGTCCTATATGGGGAGAGAGAGGGGGCCGGCCATATTGGGGGGAGGGTGTGCCTCATGGTTTGCCTATAAATAGCAAGCTTACTTCATTTGAAAGCTCACACCAAAATCCTCTCTTCCACCACATTTGTAGTTCTTCATGTGTTCTTGAGAAATTCGAAGTGTTCTTCGTGAAACTCATCATCCAACCACCACACTCCACCACCCTCGACCACCATTAGATCTTAGAAAGTAGAGAAAGTTAGTTAGAAGGTGTTCGAGCGGAGGTCGACTAGCAGTTACGCCGCCGGAATCCAACTAGTTTATCGGCTTCTGACTAATCATCGGAATTAAGGTAGATACTTTATCTTAACCCTAGATTAGTATTTTCTAGTTCTTTTTAAATATGTCATTATTGTGCTTAAATGTGCTTAAATATGATTAGACGAGATTATGTTGGATGATTAGCGATTTTATGAAAATTAGACTTTGAAAATCGCACGTAGTCGTTACTATGCACGATTTGAAATGGACTTATCAAAATACGCAGTTATAATGCCCGGATGAAAATCGACTTTTCAAATTTACGCCGTTATAATGCCCGACTGATTTTTGGAAAGCAGCCGACTAAACTTTTTCTTAAAGCAACCTCAAAATGTTTTGACTATACTTGGACTGTGAGATAACCCAAGGCACCCTTGAGAGTCTGTCAAAAAAAATGAGCCTCGCGTTGTCTAAGAAAGGAATGGTGACAGTAACTGGATTCGTCCAACCATCCGGCCTGGGACTCTCCTGGTTATCTCATTTGTCTAAAGAAAGTCACCAATGAGATTTTAACCTAAAATAACACGGTTATCGCGAAATGATTTTAAACGGAAGATTTATCGTGAAATATTTGAAACGGAGTATTTTTTATGAAAATTATGGCTTGGGCACATTTCACGAGACGATACGACACAACACGTATTTCCGAGAAAATGAACGATTGTTTTCACGACATGAAATAGAGATAAGAATGAAATGATGATGTAATGAAAATTGAGACGATAACGCCGTTGGAGTCCCGCCCCAGTTTCGCGGGGAGAACTTGGTGGTCAAAGCTCAACGGAACTATACGGTAGTGCTGTTTGGAGTCCCGCCTCAAATTTCGTAGGGAGAATTTGGTGGTCAAAGCTCAAACAGTATAACACGTAGTGAACGAACTTCATAAACAGACTGGTTGAATTCAGTGATATGGGTAGCCGAGACTACGTCGTGTGTGAGACGGAGTGAACGGACCTCATAAACAAACTGTGGAATTCAGTGATATGGGTAGCTGGGACTTTGAGCGGAAAGGTTGGTGACTGTTAGAACGGGGTTGTAGAACGGGCCAATAACTTTCGAGTGATGTGAGATGGATGAAATTTGAAGAAAAATGCTGTTATATGAAATTAATAAATATTAACATTGCACTCTGATTCTGAAAATGATACGAGACACTGATTTTATTAAGCTGCACTCTGATTTGATTTGACACTGATATTTGGACATACATGATTTTACTGTAATATTCTGCCACCTATTATATTGTTCTAGAATTGCTAGTTTAAGGTTAGGGTAGGGTTATCTATTGAGCGTCCTCGCTTACGGTGTTGCACTTGTGTGGCCCTGACATAATATCACGATGTTGCTTTGCGACTCAGATGTATTATGATAAACTATAGAGATGAACATGAGGAGTACTATAGCCTGAAGGCCTACAGAGCTGAGCAGAATTCTGCCGGGATGGACGTCCGAGCAGTGGAATAGAGAATTCCTAGTCAACCCTGTAGAGATTGAATGTATCAGCAGGGAGATCTATGTAATTTCATTTTGGAATACTGTTGTAAACCCTATTTATTATTTATGTAAATCTTTATTAACAAACCCAAATTTTTGGGGCGTTACATAAATGCTTAATCTTGGAGGGCAAGTATCCATAGCCTTTTTACAAAATCCATAGCTTTTATGGGTGAATCTAGTAGCCTTAATACAAAAATCCAAGGGTTTTAAGTGAGGTAAATCCTACAAAAATCTAGGGGAATAGTTTAGGGATAGGTTTTACATAGTCATCCTCATTTTAGGGGTTTAATTAGATAATATATGCATGCATACATGCATATAGAAATTTGGTTGCCAAGTTGTAGGATTTTCTCCCATAAATGCATATCTTTGGGATTGAATTTGAGTACCATCTCCTCGTCGAGTCCCGTCTGCGCTGCTCCCTCTCTCTCTCTCTCTCTCTCTCTCTCTCTCTCTCTCTCTCTCATTTAATGGGTGAGATGCAATCCTATCAAAATACTATTTGGGTGTAATGAGGGTAGGACAAAACACAAGTTGGTAGCTAAAATTGGATTGGGTTAGATGAGGAAAATCCAGTAGGGTTTTGTAGGCCTATTTGTATAGTGTATGGATATGTATATGTAATGAAAATAAATAAAGCAATTATTTATTTTAAAAAAATAACCAAATTTTGTTTATCAAAAATTAGAGTTATTACAATGCATGCTAATGCTGTTACGGATATGGCCAACACATCTTGAACAGACATTTACTAGCTAACAGGCTATGGGCCTCATTTGCCCAACTACGGAACTGGACGACAAGCCTCATACCAACTATTACTTTAGGTAAGAAAATGAAGTCTTAACAAATTTCTCATTGCTCTTAGCATTTTCTGGGAAGAAGAAAAACAAATCACTACAAGAAAAATTACCTCTGGCGACGAAATGTGGTGAGGAAATTCAAATTTCCTCGCCAAATGGGTCTCTATGGCGAGGAAATTGATTTCGTTGGCAAAGAGTACTCTATGTCAAAATTATCTTTCCTCGCCAAAAAGCTAAGATTGGCGACGAAATGAATATTTCCTCACTAAAGGGCACCCATTTGGCGACAAAATTTATCTTTGCTCGCCAAAAAGCTAAGATTGGCAACGAAATTATTTTTCCTCGTCAAAAAACTAAGATTTGGCAAGGAAATGGATATAGAGCACCCATTTGGCGACAAAAAATATCTTTCCTCGCCAAAAAATCGAAGATTTGATTCCTTTCCATGGTTTTTACCCGTATTGGGGTTTTCCACATGCTAGAGGTGGGGCACACGCGATGCGAGTGCAAGTCAATTTTTGATAACTTTTCAAGTCATGTATGTTTCATTTGGTTGTTTCAATCAAAATTTGACTTGCACACGTATTATTTGTGCCCTAGTCTGTATTAATACTAGGAATGTTCTGTGCCTAAAGGCACGACATGTCGAGGTTGTTTGAACTCAACTGGATAAACTACCATTTGGTCTCAATGCCCATACCAAATACAGTATGTAGACACCCCGATTTTGAACCCAGGATGCACTCGAGCATTCCCGATGATGAAATAGACCAATCGTGCATACCTCGAGGCTAAGAACAAGGTTTGAACTCACCGAACCATCCTAAACCATTCTAAACCCTCCTAGAACAACCTTAAACCAACCAAAATGACCAAAATACCCTTCAAACCATCCATAAACCATTTCAAAACAAACCCAAGCCTACATCATCTTCTAGTACATTCAAAACCCTCTTTATTGATATATAATACGTCTCAATCCATTTTGAAATGAGGGAGATGTGTCCGTTTTACCAAAATGACTTATTTTTCCGACCTTCTGAGGGTAAAATGGTCACATACTTGAATGTACAAATTATCTTGGGTTAAAACTACTTGGGTTAGAAAGTACACTCGACAAGCTTTCCAACGCTTCAAACCACGCATGAAACGGAGTTCGGTAGCACCCGGGGCGGCCCCGCAAAGTTTTACCTTTTGAGCAACATCCTTGAGCGCTCAAGCCCTGGACCTTGAGCGCTCAAACCCAAAAATCCCACCTTGAGCGCTCAAGCCCATGGCTTTGAGCACTCAACTCTGATCCAGATCAGTTTTCTGCAGAGCATCTAATCATGATATTCTCTGCAAGAGGAGCGTCTACCTATGTTTTCTACTGCCTAAATACACTTCCTAGACCCTTGAACATCTCCTCAATCACCCCCAAACCCAATTCAAAAATTAAACCCATTTTCCTCCCATTTCTCTCTCTATATAAACCTCCTCCACTCCCTCACTCACAAGGTTGGCTGCCCCTACTGCCATTTTCTCCCCCATCAGATCAAACCCACTCTCTCTCACCACTTCAATCACGTTTTAGCCTCTCTCTCCTCCATAGCCACCATCCTCCATCATCTTCAACCTCCAAAACACCCCAAAACCTTCTAAAAAAGGCCTACAACACATGGGTCTTTGAGAAACCAACTACAACAGCCCCCTCTCTCACTCTAATAAGCCATTTACAGCCCATACACTCCATCAATTTCGTCCAAACCTAGCTCTTCCATCAAAACCCACCTCATCCAAGCCAAAATCACCATTTTAAGCTCAAATACTCCATCATCCACTCAATCAGCCCTACACTCACACTCCTCTGTCCAAAATACTTCATCTATAGCCCATAAACACAGCCACTGCCCATCCATTCATCAAAACACAAGTTCAAGCCTTGATCATAGCCGAAAAGGTAGGAAATCATGTGAAAAATCACGGTTTTGATCTTGCTGAGGGAGACCAGTGGGCTCATTCAAGTTCCTCATACTTGAAATGAGCCTACAAGGTCTGAAAAGTATCAAGAAAAGCATTTTTAAAACCTGTTATTTTGGTAGGATTGAGCGCTCAAGCTCAAGGCCTTGAGCGCTCAATCTGTTTTCTAACAGCTTACAAATCTTGTTCTGCTTTGATGATGGATCAAAGATTAATATGCATGAGCTGTGTGTGTGTGTTGAAATCAGTTTGATCCTCTTCTGTTATCTATCAAGAATCATCAAACTCGATTTTTAACACATCATTTACTTTCCAAAATTCTTCAAAGTCCATGTTTCTGTCCAGTTTTGGGAAAATAAAGTATAATCATTGATTTGGGGTTGTTTGATCATCCAATGTCATGTTATAGCAGAATTTGGCGACCTGGAAGTGGCTTGAGCGCTCAAGGCCTTACCCTTGAGCGCTCAATCCACAACAGAAAGTCAGTCACAGTGTTTCAGCCATAACTTTTTACTCCGAACTCCGTTTTCAACGTATTATATATCAAAACGTAGATAATTTGAAGGGCTACAACTTTGTAGTTTTATGGTCTTCTCATTTCTATATCATAACCTCCAAAACATGCAAATAGTGTCGGAAAGACAAATAATTTTGTTCAAAATGGTGTTTTAAATTCTATTTTTCTCCTTCATTGTCATTTTCTTTGTTTATACCATTCTGTCATCGCATTGTACACTTCGCACAAGCATCCACCATCACTTAGTTGGTGTTTTAATATTCATTTACGTGTTTGCCATTCTCGTATCCCCCATTTCGTGTTTAAAATCGAATTTCAAATATTTTCAAAATCCCACAAAATGTTGAGTAGAGACCGTCATGGACCGGGCGAGAGGGGTGCCGTAAAACCCTTCCCCTCTCGTAACCAAACCCCCGAATCCGAGAAATCTTTGGTTCCGCCAAGATCAGTGAAATCTTTTTCAAATGGGCAAACGAGTCATATTTTTATTGGTTTCTCGGGTTCGGACCTCAAATCCGGGTGGCGACTCTAACAATCACAATCTTTTCGTACAATCTCGGTGGGCCGTCCACACAGTATAATAGTATTTCGTGTTTTGAACATTAACTCGTACTTATACACCAACTTCAGCAACTAAACCATTATCTTACCTAAAGGCACGACGCAAGACGTTAGGAAGACAGTAAAAGTGACTTGTCCTTCCCTACTATAGACCACCCCAAGACATTAACATATTTTTGGGGAAGTCATTTACCGAATCATTTCAAACTACTAATACAACAATAGACCGAACATATATAGCAATAGCAAAATACTTGTGCTTGATGTTAACCTCATTTTCACTAATACCCTATTGCATTAATAGGATCTAGTTAAGCTCAAACATAACACAAACGTAGCAATAAATAAAAATCGACCCCATACATAAATGTGGCAAAAAAAGGGGTGATCTATGTTGGTCTCAAGAGTTCGTCAACATCACTCTCCATCACCCTTCAATTATCCTGAATCTCGCCCATTTGTCCCAAATAGCATTTGTCCCAACAACATCATCGTACGATCATGACCATTATAGATGAGCCTGCTTATTATAGAGATGTAGTTGTGGATATATTTAACAATTCTCATTCCAACATTGCCATTCATTTTGCTAATTGGTTGAGCCCCGCCTATATACACCTAATTGAGTATTACACGTGATTTGATATGGTTAATGAAAAAAAAGCGGTCATCAAACTTAAGAAAAGAGATGAAGAAAGACGCTTACACGATCAAAAGATGTGCATCTAGATAATGCTACATAAAATTGCCCAATGACTGAACACTTGTGCACGCAAGTCAATGCCTACGAAGGTAGAGACCACCCAAGACATATTCTCATGAGTCAGCTGTGGTAATAATTTTTTTTTTCCTTGCGATGAAAAGCCAGAGGAAGGGGAAGAACGAAATTCATTAATCGGTTATCAATTCACAAAATTTAAAAACAAACAAAGATATAAATGCAAAGGTAAGTAATTCTAACAAGTAAAGACTTATAAAAAAGGGTATAGAAAAATATCAAATTATAAAAAATAAAAACTTCAGTAAAAACAAATAACATTAAAAGATTTAAGAAAGAAATTTAATGAAACACTACAAAGAGACTAAAATTAGACAAAAAGATTTTTAAAAAAAATAGTGAGGTGAAAAGAACTACAAAAGATTATATATTAAAAGTTGTTGAACTTTGCATTGAAATGGAAGTTGGTGTGGTGGATGAGGTGTGCGTTGCTTGAGAGGAGGTCGCTGGTTCGACTCCCAGTGGAGGCGGAGAAGCTGAAATTGTATTCCTTCTTTTTTTAGTTTCATGAGTTTTGGCGATGAAATTTTTCCTCGCCAAATGGTCAGAATAGGCGAGGAAATATTTCCTCGCCAATTGTTCAAAATAGGCGAGAAAAACAACATTTCCTGGCACAATGGGAAGAATAGGCGAGGAAAACAAAATTTCCTCGCCAATTGGTCAGAATAGGCGAGGAAACATTTCCTCGCCAATTGTTCCGAATAGGCGACAAAAAAATTTCCTCGCCAATTGGCAAATTAGGCAAGGAATTTTATTTTTCCTCGATAGAATACCTTTTGCGACGACCTTTTGGCGAGGAAACCTGGCGAGAAAATTTTTCCTCGCCAATTCCTTTAGCGAGGAAATTTGGTGCTTTGGCGAGGAAACTCAATCCTCACGGTAGACATTTTTTCTTATAGAGAATATAGTATATGCTGAGAGCTTTGTTTAAATGACACTGTAGCAACACACAGTGCAAAAACTATCAAAGACATATATGAAGGGAAATGATTTTTACACCCCTTATTTTTAATTGCACCCCCTTTCTTGTCTTGTAGTGAAGTGAAAAAATTACGCATAAAAAGTGTACTACGATACAAGAAAGGGTGTGAAATTATATATTAAAAAAAAAGAGTGGAAATCATGTCCCAATATGAATGTTGTTATTGTTTGTATTCTTCCGAGACTAGATGAGTGAGACCCCTTTATTATTTTTTGAGCGGCCGAAAATTACGAATGTGGCCCTATTTGATACGTTTGAACACGCTCTGAATGTGTGTTCGACACACCACTCAATTTTCTAAAATCCCTACTATTGGTAGAGCTTTGTAACTTAATGACTAACATTTGATCCCATTAAACTAGTGATTCTATCTTTCATGCATGTATAGGATTACCCCAAGCATTACATCAATATGGTGATGACGAGCTAGTTCTCAAAACCTTATCCAAAAATGGGGCACGAGTCATTGGAGTTTGGTTCCTCGAGGACTATCCACTAAAACCCAGGTGGTGACTTCAAATTGAATTCCTTTTGCGGAGAGGTGTCCACATAAATGAAGCTACCAAAGTCTGCTCCTCTACATCTCTTTCCAGAGGATTGGATCTGAAAATTGTTCAGCGAAGGGATCCACTTGTCAATCCAGAACTTGACCTCTTTACCAAATTTAACTTGCCATCTGAGATCTTTCTTCAATAGGTCTCTTCCTTGGAAAGACTGATCCAAGAGGCCTAGCTCCCCTAGGCCTAAAACAGTTTTGTTTCCATGACTACTTTCCTTACTGAACTGCTCACTGGAACTACTTGACCATCCATAAAACTAGTTCTGGAGAAGTAAATCCCTTTAAGCATTCTGACCCAATAAGCTCCTGGATTATCGATGATCCTCCACCCCTGCTTGGCCAGCAGGCCAAATTAAAATCTCTGAGATCTCTGAACCCCATACCCCCTTCTCATTTTGGTTTGCACAAATCCTTCCCTTTTAGCCAATGGATTTTAGACTCCTTAAGATCACCAGACCACCAAAATCTCCTTATGTGAGAGTTGAGTTTGTTGCAGAATTGGATAGGAATGAGAAAGCATGACATAGCATAACTACGAATTGCTTGAACAACTAACTTGATCATAATCTCTCTCCCTTCATAAGATAGCTCCTTAGCTTTTCCACCTTGCATCTTTTTAACTGCTCTCTCCATCAAATAAACATAGGTTTCAAATTTGGATTTACCCCAACAAGAAGGAATGCCCAAATACTGTGCATTAGACTTCATTTCCTCCATTCTTAGCTGATCTGTGATGGCTAAGAATGGAGGAAATTTCAGAGATGATTTATCAAAATTAATAAGCTGACCCGAAGCTACCTCAAAGGCATTGATAGACTCCATCAAATTCTACACCGAATAGAGGTTGGATCCACAAAAAGCAGGGCATCATCTGCAAAGAATAAATGAGAGAGATAGGGACAACCTCTCTTCATTTGGATGCCAGAAAATTTATGGGAAGAGTCCCTTTGTAAACAAATTTGGAGAGGACATCCATAATCAGGAGAAACAAATACAGAGAGGGGATCCCTTTGTCTAAGACCCATTTCAGGCACAAAGAGAAAATCTAATATCCCCATTCACAATGACAGAGTATGACACAGTAGTAACAACTTACATAATCAGGTGAACCCAATCTTGGTTGAAGCCCATAGGAAACACCGCCTCTTTCAGAAAATCCCATTGGACTCTATCATAAGCTTTGATGAAATCTAAATTCACTGCCAAGGCTTGTTTTCTCCCAGCCACAAAGGCAGATTGGTTAGGGGTAACTATCTTGTCCAAGACCAACTTGAGACGGTTTGCTAAAACTTTGCAAATGATCTTCATGCTGAAATTACACCAACTGATCGGTCGGAATTGAGATAGACTTTCTAGGTTTGCCACCTTGGGGATCAGGACAATGTTGGGTTTTTTTAAGTTCCTTTAAGAGAGAACCACCATTGAAGAAGCTAGTCACTGCTTTACAAGTGTCCTCTCCCACCTCCTGCCAATATTTCTGGGAAAACATTCCTGGGAAGCCATCAGGCCCTAGAGCCTTGAGAGCCCCCATTTGAAAGGCAGCGCCCTTGATCTCTTCAAGTAGAAAAGGATGAAGGAGCTTATCATTCATTTCTGGGCCCCCCAGAGCTGGCTCCATCTCTCCTCCCTTAATCTTGGAAAAGATTAGAAAAGTATTGAACAATGCAGCCATTGATCTCTTCCTCAGTGCTACACCAAACCCCGTCTTCCGCTTTCAATCTTAGGATTTGGTTGCGTTGCCTCCTTTGGATCAGAGTAGCTGAAAGAAGCTAGAATTCTTGTCTCCATAGTTCAGCCAATTGACCCTTGAACGCCGATGAAGGTGCATCTCTTCTCTGGAATAGACCACCTCCATTTCATTGATAACATGCTTCTGAGCCTTCATATTTTCAAGAGAGGATCTAGCCATTTGAAGATCATTGAGTTGGCACTTGAGCTGAGCCAACCTTTTTTTGTTGTTGCCAAATTCTTCTTTACTCCAAATGGTAAGGGTCTTGCTGCAGTTTTTCAATTTCTTACACCAATCAAACATATCAGAACCATGTCCAGAAGAAGACCAGCTATTAGAAATAATTTCTTGACAAATAGGAGTCGTAGTCCACAGACTCAAATTTAAAAACTCTCTTAACTTTTTTGAGAGGGACACAACAATTAAGAACAATTGGAGCATGATCAGAGCCAAAATAGATTCATGAAAAACTTGAGCAAAAGGAAATTTCAACCTCCATTCATCGTTGGCCAAAGCTTTGTCGATTCTTTCTTTAATACTATCATATCCTTCCCTCTTGTTGGTCCTGGTATAGTTGCTACCCTTGACTTCAAATCGATAAAACCACTGTCAGAAACGATTGTTGAAGTGTTCCATACGGTTGCTATTGTCCCGAAAACCTGTAAATCATTCCATATCTAAATTCTTTTGCTAAATATAGGATTAACATATACACAAGTCAAGAGCCAAGGGGATGGGGGAATAGAATTAGAGATTGTGGCAGCTATAACATTTTTAGAACTGGATAAAATAGAAATAGCTGCCTCAGAGGTTCCACGTACCAGGATCCATAGAATTGCAGTATTTTCCTAATCTTTTCCATCTTATTCGAGTTGTTTTGGATCTCCATGAGGAAGACCATCCCGGGCGATGGGCTCTATAGAGCCCTTGTAGAACCTGGAAAGTTAGAGGTCACCCCAACCCCTGAACATTCCAGGAGAGAACTAGCATTAGTCTTGTGGCTGTTGAGGGACAACCACCACAACCCCTCCCTTAGAAGGAGAACGAGAAACCTCTTTCGCATAGGTGCACTGGACTTGGCTGACATGACTCTAGCTGCGCTTGTTCAGATCATTCTTGAGTGCAAGCTCATGGGGAGCATCCACTAGTGTTTCTTCATTAAAGTGAAGAGAAGAGACAACCCACTTGAGGCCCCAATCTGAAACTGATTCCTCAATTGAGCTCCCTTAGCTCTTCCAAATCGCCTAAGCACACCTCTGTCAGCCGGAGCAGAGGGCAAATTGCCACCCCCAACTTCACCCCCAACTGAAGACCAAACATGTTGCCTCAAAGCTTTCTGAAGCTTCGTCGTCTTCTCTTCTTCGATTATGAAATTGTTAGGGGCCTTCCTCTTCAAAGTGAGATCATAAAAAACATGGGCTAAAAATGATATCAAAAAAAAGAATTTTGTTTGTTAGGCCTTGGCTAAATCCCCTCTACAAGGGTTCGGTAACGTAAAAAACTGGGAGTAGTGAGCTCGGCTCGGCTGCCAATTGACGATCGACCATCCGGATTATCTTACACTTTCAATAAACATTTTACATATAATTTAAGCCCCATTTATCAGGACCGTCAATCACCGATCGGACAGCCGAGCCAAACTCACTACGCCCTGTAGTGAGTTCGGCTCAGTACAAGCCCCCCATTCCTGTAGATGGACTCTTGCTTGGAAAATTATCTCGTGCTCCCCATAGTTGTGCGCTTGGGAGAAATTATCTTGTGCTTTGCGCTACAAATTTTCACAAAAAATATGACTGCATTTTCCAAGTTTGGAACTCTCAAGAACTTAGTATCCTAATCAACACCTTTTGCCACTTGCGCTACGACGTTCCTAATTGCTCCACAATTATTACTTGTTATTTTCCAAATTTTCTCTTCAAATTCTAATTTATTTAGCAACCTTTTTTGATACCTGCAAACATAAAAGCAACGAAAATAATAGTAGTATAACATAAAATAGGTCTAACAAATATCTCGTTTAGGGATATAATGTACACGAAAACGGGTATATCACGGATAAACTTGGGTTTTAGCCAAATGCCCCTACTCACACGAACGGCCTCATTCATTATCATTAATAAATCTCAATGATTACAAATATCCACCTACATCAGGTAAATCATAGTAGATATTACACAATTATTCATAATGGTAGATTTATGCAAATATCAGACTGATGCGCAGATATCTCACTTTCTTTAAAGAGCTTCAAGCCCTTTGTGGCTGGTTGAATGTTGTACCAATATATATATATACAGTCCACTTCCGGTCCAAACTCCCGGATTTTTTTAAAATCCGGACCTCATTGATCCCGATTGAATTTCGATAATCCGAACCATATGCAGTTTTGTGAAAACCTGCTCGGATCAAGCCCTTTCCGGTATTTTTTTTTGCTGATTTCTCGCGGGGGCCCTAAAAAACACCTTTTAAACACATTGGACGGTTCGGATCATCGAAATTCGATCGGGATCAATGAGGTCCGGATTTTTTTTAAATCTGGGAGTTTGGACCGGAAGTGTGGTGTATATATATATATGCAAATTTTCTAATAAGGACCTCCGGATTTAAGGAAAAATGTAATTTTTTCACTTTTAAAAATTATTGTTAGAAAATCCGAACCGTCCAATGTGTTCAAAAGGTGTTTTCAAGGGTCCACGCGGGACCGTTCCTGGTATTTTTTTTTAAAGATTTCCCGCGTGGACCCTTGAAAACACCTTTTAAACACATTGAACGGTTCGGATCGTAAAAAAATGCTCGGATCATAGGAGTCCGCAAGTCCGGAACCCGGACTAGAAGCGGCCCCTATATATATATATATAGGCTACGGGGATTTTCCTATCCGGACCCCCGGATTGAAGGAAAATCCCATTTTTTTTTGTGTTGCAAAATGTTTTGGGAAAATCCGAGCCGTCCAATGTGTTCAAAAGGTGTTTTCCAAGGTCCACGCGGGAAATCTTCAAAAAAAAATACCGGGAAGGGCTTGATCCAAGCAGTTTTCGCAAAAACTGTAAATATAAAGTTTTTGCGAAAACTGTTTGGATCAAGCCCTTCCCGATATTTTTTTTTGAAGATTTTCCGCGTGGACCCTTGAAAACACCTTCTGAACACATTGGACGGATCGGATCGTCAAAAAAATGCTCGGATCACGGAGGTCCGGAAGTCCGGAGTCCGGACTAGAAGTGGAACCTATATATAGGCTCCGCATCTAGTCCGGACTTCGGACTTCCGGACTTCGGACTTCCGGACCTCCACGTTTCCGATATTTTTTTGACGAACTGAACCGTCCAATGTGTTTAAAAGGTGTCTTAAAGGGTCCCTGCGAGAAATTAACAAAAACAAATATCGGGAAGGGTTTGATCCAAACAGTTTTTCACAAAACTGTATATGTACAGTTTTTGTAAAAAACTACTCGGATCAAGGTATTCCCAGTGTTTTTTTTTTTTTGATGATTTCTCGCGGGGACCCTTAAAAATACATTTTAAACACATTGGACGGTTTGGATTTTGCAAAAACAATTTTTAAAATATTCAAAAACCAAAAATTCTCCAGTCAGGGATCCCTGACTGGAAAATCTGCTTATATATATATTAATAAGTTTCTTATGAGGGCTCCCTCACAAAAAAAAGTGCGGGAAAACAGTTGAGCCGTTGGATCCTACGCCCTTCACACAATCCAACGGCTCACATATATATATATATAGGCAAATTTTCTAGTCCAAACCTCCCGAGAATAAGAAAAAATTGATTTTTTTTGTGTTGCAAATTATTTTTGCAAAATCCGAGCCGTCCAATGTGTTCAGAAGGTGTTTTCAAGAGTCCACGCGGGAAATCTTCAAAAAAAATACCGGGAAGGGCTTGATCCAAGTAGTTTTCGCAAAAAATGTATATATATATTTTTTTGTGAAAACTGCTTGGATCAAGCCCTTCCCGATATTTGTTTTTGAAGATTTCCCGCGTGAACCCTTGAAAACACCTTCTGAACACATTGGACAGATCGGATCGTCAAAAAAAATTTTGGATCATGGAGGTCCGGAAACGGGAGGTCCGGATTAGAAGGGGACCCATAAATATATATATATATATATGGATTTTCTAGTCCACACCTCCCGGAAATAAGAAAAACATGGCTTTTTTTGTGTTGCAAATTATTTTTAGAAAATCCGAGCCGTCCAATGTGTTCAGAAGGTGTTTTCAAGGGTCCACGCGGGGAAATCTTCAAAAAAAAATACCGGGAAGGGCTTGATCCAAGAAGTTTTCGCAAAAACTGTAAATATATATTTTTTGCGAAAACTGCTTGGATCAAGAGAAGTATTTCGGGATTATATACAAGCAGAGAGGAACAACAGCAACATAGCCATAGAACAAACCAGCAGACCAAGTCACCAAATTTATGTCATAGTTCCATTCTTTTTTCTGTATCTTGTGTCCCACGTAGGTAACAAATGTGCCAATCGAAGCTGCCACAAATATCAAGGTTGTGCAGATCCAAAATGGTCCATACCTTATCACAAAACAATAGGAAGGTTAGATAGATAATATGCTAGTAATCCCGATGCAATTAATGGAAAAAATTAAATACAGCTATGAATAAGCTAGCGTTACTACAGCTATGAATAAGCTAGCGTTACTCCATTTATCAAAATCAGAAGAAGAAAAAATGTGTAGCGCTACAAAGCTTTCAAAGATGATGGGAAGACTATACCTTATCACAAAAACCATAGGAAGTTCAGATAATATGCTAGTAATCACGATGCAATTAATGGATAAAATTAAATACACTTATGAATATGCTACCGTTTCTCCATTTATCAAAATCAGAAGAAGATAAAACGTGCGGCGATACAAAGCTTTCAAAGATGTTGGGAAGACTGTATATGACCTACGAGATTTTCGAAGTTTCAAACCTTAAATGGAAGATTACCACTAGCTGGATTATAATAGCCAATGACTTTTTTAATATGCAGATTTTCGTAAAAAAGAATGAGACTATTCATGAAGTATTTTCGGGTGTGCGACATAACCTACTACCCTGGAACAAAACCGAGAAACTCAGAGACAAATAAAAGCTGAACTGGCGCATATCAGCTCACAAAAGTGACACGGAATCTCAGCAGATTAAAAAATAATAATAATAAAATAAACTACAGTCGTCATGGTAGTGACTCACATTTTGCTCAACTATTGCCCAAACTCACTCTCTCTCATTTCTTCATATATATTACTTCATTTGCATCAACCAGGCCCCACAACTAAGATTTTCTCAATCTAATAATTTAGCCAAGTACACAGTATTCTTCCTGAAAATGCCAACATGAGTTATAGGGGAAAAAATATATCCCCCAGTCAGAGTCTTTTTTTACATAGTAATTCTAAGAACGAACAAATTACTAGTGGCTCTAGAAAAATGATCCAAAATTACCATTAATGAGAGTTACTGATTTTAATTACGTGCAAGTCTAATAGAGTCACATTGATTACCCTTTTACTACCTTTTAAGCATAAATTTGCACTTACTCCTGAAAACTTGAGAGAGAAATAGCAAGAAAGAAACATAAACCACTACTTTCACTAACTGAATCAAATGAGTTTTCAATACAGATACAAGAGAAGAGCCAAGACTTATATACCACTGTCTTATGCAACAGAAAAACAGAAAGATAACGGTGAGATAACAGAAAACCAAGACTCATGCACTAACTGCCATTCTATACTAATAATGGAACTAATCCGTTAAAACTAACGGCACCTCTAGTTATTCTGTTAATAGCCCCTTGCAAACTGATGCTGGAAGTATTGTAAGCTTCAGTTTGTCCCTTAGGAGAAGAAACCTAGCCACTGTGAGAGGTTTAGTGAGAATATCTGCAACCTGAAAGGCAGAAGGAACATGTTGAACACATAGTTGTTTTTGAGCAATTTTTTCTCTCACAAAGTGGAAATCAACCTCAACATGCTTTGTGCGAGCATGAAACACAGGATTAGTGGCAAGTGAAAGGGCAGAAATGTTATCACACCAAATTGTAGGAGATGGTATTAAATGGGACACTAACAAATCTTTCAACAATTGTAACAACCACACAAGCTCTGCAGCAGCATTTGCCAAAGCCTTGTACTCTGCTTCTGTAGAGGAACGAGCAACAGTTGCCTGTTTCTTGGCAGACCAAGATATCAAGTTAGAACCCAAGTACACACAGTATCCACCAGTGGATCTCCTATCAGTAACATTACCTGCCCAATCAGCATCAGAAAAAGCTGAAAGGACAAGTGAACTCTTAGAAAACTCAAGGCCATGTGTTAAGGTCCCTTTGATATATCTCAAGATACGTTTAACAGCCGTAAAGTGACACTCCAAAGGGTTGTGCATATGCTGGCAAACGCTATTAACTGCAAATGATATCTCAGGTCTAGTGAGGGTAAGGTATTGTAAAGATCCTACCAAGGACCTATAAATTTCAGAGTTAGACATAGGCACTTGACTATCTGGAGTAGCAGGTTTTAAAGAGGAAGGAGAGTCACAGGGCCTGCAGTCCTGCATTCCAGCCTTTTGGAGTAAGTCCAAAGCATACTTGGCTTGAGATAACATGAGGCCTTGAGGAGTGGAAACTACCTCAATCCCCAAAAAATAATGCAGTTGTCCCAGATCTTTCAGAGCAAATGTAGTACTAAGTTGAGTGATGAGAGACTTAATCAGAGTTGAATTTGAGCCAGTGATTAAAATATCATCAACATATACTAAGATGTAAACCAGATCAGCACCTTGATGTAGCACAAACAAAGAAGAATCAGCTAAGCTATTCTGAAAACCAAGACCCAACAAGGACTGAGAAAGCATGTCATACCATGCCCTAGGAGCCTGCTTTAAGCCATACAATGCTTTATGAAGATGGCACACATGATTAGGCAGTTGATCATTCACATACCCCTGTGGCTGCCTAATGTAAACCTGTTCCTGAAGAGTACCATGCAGAAATGCATTGGAAACATCAAGTTGGGTAATTGTCCAGTCAAATTTAAGAGCTAAAGCCAAAACTACTCGTATGGTTGGTTGTTTAACGACTGGACTGAAAGTTTCAGTATAATCAACCCCCTCTGTTTGCTGAAACCCTTGTGCGACTAATCTGGCCTTGTACCTAGCAACTGACCCATCTGGATGTCGTTTGATTTTGAAGATCCATTTACACCCCACAACAGGTGTATTAGGAGGCAAAGGGACAAGAGACCAAGTACCCTGTGTTTGTAATGCCTGATACTCTTCTGCCATAGCCTGTCTCCATTCAGGAAAAGACATTGCTTCCTTGAAAGTATGTGGTTCAGTAGATGGTGAAGTATGAACAAGTAAGGAAAAAGGTATTTTGGGAGTGGAGATACCATGTTTTGACCTTGTGACCATGGGATGAAGAGAATTAGAAACAGGGAGAGTAGAAGATGTAGAATTAGATGGAACATCAGATCTAGGAGGTGGCACAAATGTGGTAGTAGTGGCACCTGGTGATGATATAGAGGAAGACATATGAGGAGAAATAGTAGAAGAGACAGGTGTGGGATGTGGAGGTAGGGAAGGACTAGGGTAAGTAGTTGTAGGAAAGGGAACAGAAGTAGGAACAATAAATTGAGGTGTAATTTTAGAAGTAGAAGAGGACTGAACAGCTGGGGAAGATGCCAAACGAAGATAAGGAAAATCATGCTCAATAAACTTGACATGCCTAGAAACATAGACCTTCTGAGTAACTGGATCAAGACACCTATAACCCTTTACATTAGCACAGTAGCCTAGGAAAATGCAGGGAGTAGATCTAGGCTCTAACTTGTTAGAGGTATAAGGTCTCAACCAAGGGAAACAACAACACCCAAAAGGCTTTAGACTATGATAATCAGGAGGAGTGTTATATAACCTGTGAAAAGGAACATCAAACTGAATAGAAGAGTGTGGCAACCTGTTAAGGAGATAGAGTGCTGTAGTAATGGCTTCAAGCCAGAAAGATATGGGTAAATGAGCCTGTTGTAGAAGAGTGATAGCTGTTTCAACAATGTGAGCATGTTTTCTTTCAACTAGGCCATTCTGTTCAGGGGTATAAGGACAGGTGGTTTGATGAACAATACCAAATTTGGAAAAGAAATAGAACATTACTTTATTCAGAAATTCTCCCCCACCATCTGAGCGAAATGTTTTGACAGAAGTGTTAAACTGATTAGTAACAAAAATTTGAAAAGCTTGAACATGAGATGCAACATCACTCTTGAATTTCAGAGGAAACAACCAACAATATCTGGTATAGTCATCAATGAGTAACAGATAATATTTGAAACCAGAAAATGAAGATATGGGAGATGGCCCCCATACATCCATGTGGACAAGCTCAAAGGGTGCTGTGGTGTGTGAAGTAGAAGTGGAAAATGGAAGCTTATGGCTTTTGCCCTTATTACAAGCATAACAATCAAACTGAGAAATAGAAGAAACAGGTAGACCATATTTTTTAGCTAAGTGATGAAGAAAATTGGGGTGAGGATGACCCAACCTTCTATGCCAGAGTTCAGGAGAGGAAGTAGTATGTAGAAGAATAGAAGCACTTGGTGGATCACCTGTAGATGGTCTAGAAGAAGGAAGAAGGGGATATAGCCCCTGATGACATGACCCCTGATGAACCACTTGGTTGGTCAGAGAGTCCTGAATGGTATAGCCAAAGGAATCAAAGATTATTTTACAGTGATTATCTAAAGCAAATTGATGCACTGAAAGGAGATTATGAGAGATTTTGGGAACATATAGAATTTTATTGAGAAGGAAAGAGTGATGAGGAAGAGGAAGAACACCTTTACCTGAATGAGACACAGGAACTGTCTGTCCATTGCCAACTGTAACAGATGATGGTGCATTATTAATAGGAGCTGAAATCTGACTGAGGTTGTTGGTTACATGTGCTGAAGCCCCTGAGTCAAAGAACCAAGGTACTCCTGAGTTTGATGCTGAGGAAGGTGCTGCAACAGGTTGTGTAGGGAGTACAGCTGGATAAGACACCTCATTGAGCTGAAAGGCAGATGGTGTTGTAGGATAATGAACCCCTGGGTTTGAAGAACCAACTGAGACACCACTGTAAGAAGGAGCAACCAGAGATGTAGTAGGATATGCCATAAAAGCCTGTGGCTGTAGTCCTTGAACAACATTATTACCCTGAGGTGCAGATATGCCAAAACCTTGTCCCTGTGGCACAAACTGAGTACCCTGAGGTGCAGATATGCCACCAAACTGAGTACTAAATTGAGTCCCTTGCATTCCATTTTGACCATATGGCACAGAATTATACCCTGGTATACTCCCCTGACCACCAAACTGTCCTGAAGAGACATTCTAATTTTGTTGAGAAGTAGAAACATATTGTGGTGGTCTGTAACTTAAGTTTTGTCTGTAATAGCAGCTGTAGGCTTGATGGTTATCACGACCACAAATCTGACATGCTCCCACATTAAAAGGAAATCCCTGTGGGTAGTTATTTTTTGGTTTAAACCGATTTCCATTTCGGTTGTTTCTACTTCCTCCAAAGTTATTGCCATTGTATGAATTCATCTGAGGTTGCATAGAAGCAAACTGTGGCATAGGAGCAAATTGAGGATAGGAGACCTGTTGAGTCTGGGTTTGTGGAACAGATGAGGTCATTTGTGGTCCAGAGTGTGAGGACACAGAAGACACATTATTCTGATGGTGAGCAAGTAAAATGTTAGTAGTATCCACAGGATCAGTATCAAGGTATAGCTCCTCTGCCAGCAACATGGTGGCAAGACCATGGAATGTGAGAGGTGAGGTCTCAAACCTTGTGCGAATTGCTTGCTTAAAAGAGCGATACTGCTCATTAGGCAGACCTTTCAATGTATGAAACACTAATTCTTCATCATCCATATGAGTTCCAGTTGCCTCTAACTTCTGAATTAGAACCTTAATGGAATCCACATACTGTTCCATCGATGTGGTTTTCTTCAGACTATAGATTCGACATTTGAGATCATGAATATGTGTGCGGGACAAACTACTAAATTTTCCTTCCAAACGAGACCAAACTTCACTAGTATGTGTAGAACCAACAATATGAGGCAACAGAGAAGAACTAATAGTTGCGATGATGCACGACATAAGCATACGATCAATTGTCTTCCAAAGGTTATACGCAGGGTTAGGGCTTGCATTTCCATTCTGATCTTGAACTTGAACAGGTGGTACAATCACAGTACCATTGGCATATTCAAATAACGAATTTGCTAATAGAGCATTTTCGATCTGTGTTTTCCAAGCAAAGTAATTTGTCGAATCTAACTTCTCAGTAACAAACGATTGAAAATTTGCAATAAGGAAAGTAAGAGCAGGAGGTAGGTACTCTGTTGTGTTTGTCGTTGCTGCCATTGAGTTGGATTAAAGAGAATCAAGAATTTGGCGTCACGATGCAGAAATTGATGCAGAAATCAAGACTTTCAAAACCCTAAGTCATCAATCAAGAACACTTTGCATGATCATCAACACAATGCTTCGTGAACTATCAGTTGCAGAAGATTGAATCGTAACTTGTATTGAAACTGAGAAGAATCTCTGAATTGATTTCGATCGAAAACCCTAAAAATGGCTTTCGCCTTGTAGTTGCTCTGATACCATGAAAACTTGAGAGAGAAATAGCAAGAAAGAAACATAAACCACTACTTTCACTAACTGAATCAAATGAGTTTTCAATACAGATACAAGAGAAGAGCCAAGACTTATATACCACTGTCTTATGCAACAGAAAAACAGAAAGATAACGGTGAGATAACAGAAAACCAAGACTCATGCACTAACTGCCATTCTATACTAATAATGGAACTAATCCGTTAAAACTAACGGCACCTCTAGTTATTCTGTTAATAACTCCCCTCCTAGCTCCCACTTTCTACATCCATCCAACATTCACTTCTAGCCGCGACTTTTCACAAGCTCGAAGCTCATGAAATTTAAAATTTCACTAGGTTTGAGCTCGTGAAATTTCACTGGGTTTGAGCTCTCGTAAAATTTCCCTAGCTTTTAGCCCATGAATTTCATTGGGTTTGACCTCATGAATTTTACTATTTTTGGGCTCACGAATTTCACTGGATTTCAAAAGACAACCACCACCTAATGAATTTTATTAGCTTTGAGCTCATGAATTTCATTGGTTTTGTGCTCGTGAACCACCTCGTGAATTTCAATAGCTTAAAGCTCGCGAAATTCACTTGCTTAGAGCTCGTGAATTTCATGTACTTAAAAACTCCGTGACTTTTGCTATTTTTTAGGACGTGAATTCCACTATTTGTTAAAAACTTATTGAAAAAAAGAAAACAAAGAAGAAGAAGAATTCATTATCATTAAAAAAGGAACAATCACGAGAGATAAAATCAGATTGAAACCAGAATCAGTGTCATAAATTTCGATTGCAACATGAAATGATCAAGACTGGGTATTACCATAGGTACGTTTAGTGCAATAGCTTGTACATTATTTAGGGTCGGTAGCATTGCTCGTTACCAAGCGAGCAGTGGCAAATGATAGCATTGGCTGAACTTATTTTCTGGGCTTCGGTCAATAAATGGCTGGGTTTTATGGGTAAGCCCTTAAATTTTTTTTTTATTTATTTTTCTTTTTTGGAGAAAATGGGCTTACTTGTTTTGTGGGCATAGGGGTTCTTCCAGGCCGGTCCCATTTGAACATGCATGCAGTGGATGGTCAGGCCCTATGCGCGTCATTCCCTTTCCGCCCAATCCCTTTTTCTTTACATTACACGCGCATGAGTATTCCTCTCTCCAAATGTCACGCATCAGAGTATTCTTCTCCCCAAATGTCACGCATCAGGACTCTCTCTCTCTCTCTCTCTCTCTCTCTCTCTCTCTCTCTCTCTCCAAGTCACACCCTCCAAAATGAAAGAATTCACAGACTTTAAATGCAGAATTCACACACATCACAACTCAGTCTCCAAAATACACAATTCACACCCCTTAATACAGAATTCTCACCACTTCTAAATAATTCACAACTCGCAAATGCACACTATTTACACCCATGCAACAATTCACACGACCAAAATAGCTCACAATTCACACCCCAATAACACACAATTGACACCCCTGCAACAATTCACACCCTTACTGGCACACTTTCTTTCATTTTTGGGGTGTGAATTGTGTAAATTAGTCCTGTGAATTCTCTGTTATGGAGCGTATGAATTGTGTGATAAAGAGTGTAAATAATTTTTTTATATTGTACATATTTTTATTTTCAATGTGGGTCTTATTTTAAAGATCTTGTTGAGTAGGTTTCAAATATATAATTTTTATAAAAAAACAAATGTGTATAAAAAAAAGTTATTTAATTTTGAAATTTAAAATAAGAGAGAGAGAGAGAGAGAGAGAGAGAGAGAGAGAGGTGTTCACGTGGCAGGTGAGTACATGAGAGAAAATAGGAGTATTAGGTGGGTGCAGTCAGGATATAGAGAGAGAGTAGAAAAGGACGGAAGAGAGAGAGAGTGAGTGGGTCTGGGGTCACGCGCGTGTAGGGACGGAAGAGAGAGAATGAGTGGGTCTGGGGTTCGCGCGCGTGTAGGGTGGGTTTTTTCGGAAGTAAAATACATTAAAGTGCTTGAATGGGACAAAACATCCACTACAACAAATAAGGCTTTTCCCCGCACTTCCTCCCTGCGGTTTTTAAAAAACCCCGAAAAAGCCTATTATTTGAGCGCAGGTCGGAAAAAAAGAGGCGATACCTTTACTTTTCCAAAATTTCCCTTCCCCCCTTATTTCCCCCATCCCCATATATATATATATATATATATATGGGGGCGGATCCATAGACACTTATTATGCACACTCCTTTTGACACCCCATCTTAGCCCTTGAAACCAAGGGCTGAGATTAAAACTTTAAAAACCCCTCTCTTTTCTCACGTGGTCTCTCTCTCCCCCAACATGCCCCTGTTTTTTCCTCCCATTCCGGCTGTAGCCATGGCCGGCGAACGCTCCTTCAACGGTATCTCTCCTCTCTGGAATCATCTCTTTCTCTGTTCTGTTTAATTTAAGTCGAAATTATGGGTAGCGTCTGAATTTTGGAAGACAACTGATCAGTTTCCGGTTGTGATTAGATAAGTTCTTTGAATTTTCTCCGACGAGGTTCGATATCTGATAGATCTGTGTAAATTCGTCGGAAAAGAACGAAGCTTTTGGTCAATTTGAGCCAAATGAGATGACGGGTGTGGTTTTTTGAATTTAATGAGATGTCCTACTAATTGCAATTTCATTTGTTACATAGTTTTTCGATAACCGAAGGCTGCATTGTTTCTTTGTTTTATTTTCCTGTTTATGTGATTTTTGTTTCATTTGAATTTGGGCAAGATGCTGTTTCTTCCTTGGATTTGAATTGTCATTCTTAAAATCCGTTTCTCATGGGTTTGATCTTCATTTTCTGGTGAAATTTATCGAAATCGTGGCCCAAATCTTATTTACATTTTGGGTGTCGACAACATCTTGAATTTTTTATGACAACTGATCAGTTTTGCCGCAGCTCTTCAGCTTCAACTTTCCTCGTAAAACATTTGGGTGTGTTTTAGTAAGGGAGGGAGTACAGGTGGGAGGAGAGAGGGTGTAGCGCCCCGATTTTTCGGAAACGTTAAAATAAATTTAAAAGGCAATTTCACAAAAGATTCCATAGTCCATCATAAAACCGTACCGAAAGCAATTGTTATAGTTTTACAACCATATCGAATTAAAGTTAAACTGTCAAAATATTAAAATTTTCAATAAGACTTAAAGCTTTCAAAATGTAGTCGACTAATTTTGTTCAGAGCGACTAAGCATACGGAAACCAAGGCTTGTTGGCTTTCTCCTCAGCAGTGTTGAAATTTGTCTACTTGCACGGTCCCTCAGCTCCGTCTTCATTACCTAGTGATAAATCACCGCAGTACAAGTACCTGTGAGCTTAAAAAGCCCAATAGGAATATCCTACACTACTTAACCCCATGTATCTAACAGATAAACATGCATAATAAACGAATAACATGAGATAGCAAAAATAACATTTATTGATTAATTACTAGTCATTTACCTACGTGTCATCTAGGATTCTCAACCACGAGATCCATCCTACCCTCCAACCTCTAGCATAGGCCAACTGGTGTGATTCAACTCCCTCTTGCGAAGATCTGGACAGAGAACCTGGGTTATATACCCGAGTACCACTTCCATGACCCCAAGGCACAATAAACAAGATTCACCGGGAGTGCGGCCCCACAACTCATCCCCGAGCTGCGACGCAAGCACAGTGCCACCCTTATAGCCCAACCATTCTTGAGAGTCAATCACCACCATGTCCTATCTAGGGTTTCGTATTCAAAATGTTCATCCGTCCGGGACCCACTCCGGTCACCCCCGGAACCACAGCTCGTCAGCTCAACGATATTTCCATACATTTTCATTTTTTCATTACTTTTCAATTTACATCTACATGTAAATCTCCAAACCGTAAACCCACCCATGAAGCAAATGTCCGTCTAAGTTATTGGGATATGACAAATTAGCATAACAATATTATTGTAAAAAAATATAATCTAAAACATGCATCAAGAACTTGAGTGTAAAATAATAATACAACATGATCAGAAATAACAGAGTAATGGCATAAGCTAAAATTTCATAAATTAGTCCACAGTATCATATCCAAATGCAAATTAACACTTTTAATATACGGCTATTCTACTGTGCTCAATATTGGTTGAAGGTCCAAAAGCTTATCAAATGCACGTCTATTTCCTTGAACACAATAATCAATTTATAAGAATAAGGTGGGGTCAGAGTTCGACACTATCTGTATGGTTAAGATTTCTGAAAGTTGTCCTAAGTACTATTTCTTAACTTGATTACAAGTCAGTGCGCTCAACCGAATGGGTTGGTAGTCATGTATACTCCCGATCGAAACGTCCGGGTTTTGTCTATACACAATGAAAATTAACGTATAATATATCAAAATGTTCGTTAGGATATGAACTACATTTCTATCACAGAAAAAGTTAGATTTGAAGTGGTTTGGACGTGATCCAGTAGCTCAGAAGGTTAAAACTGCATATACACTGCTCCTCGACGATCGAAATGCTTGGGTTTTATTTCTACTTAACGAAAATCAACATATTATATATCAAAATGTTCGTTATGAAATGGACTACAACTCTATCATGGAAAAAGTTGGGTTCAGATTGTTTTGGACGGGACCCAGCAGTTTAAAAGTTCAAAAACGCATAGACACTGCTCCTCAACGATCGAAACGCTTGGGTTTTGTTTCTACTCAACGAAAATCGACTTATTATATATCAAAACGTTCGTTATGAAATGAACTACAACTCTATCATGGAAAAAGTTAGGTTCTGATTATTTTGGACGGGACCCAGCAGCTCAGAAGGTTAAAAACGCATTTACACTACCTTGCAACTAACGAAATGCTCGGGTTTTGTTTCTACTCAGCGAAAATCAACTTATTATATACCGATGGGTTCATTAGGATGTAACCTACCTTTCTTCCGAAGATTAAGCTAAACCGGAGTGATTTGGAGGGTCCTCGGTTGCGTCGAACGGTCCGAACCTCTTCTTCTTCCTTCTTTTTCCTTCTTACCCAGCTGTCTATCTTTCTCTCGGTGTGAAAAAATAAAAAAAAATAAAAAAAAATAGAAAAGGAGGAAGTAGTGGAGTGAACAGGTGATGAGGTTTCTCTACGGAAATATGTGAGGGAGGGAAGGTAGAATATAGGAGGGTTAGGAGTTGCAATAAAACTCATAGGATATTGGGGTGGCAATTGTGTAGGGGTTAAAGGAAAGCATTTGAGTGTGGTGTTGGCTGGTCATTGGTTGGGCAAAAGGCCTCCCAAATATGGCTAAGCAATGAAAGACATGAGGGAATAATGTATTAGATAGTTGGAAGTGACAACTTAGTTGGCTTAGAATTCTAATTAGGAACATTTGGTTAGGGTAATCGGATAGTGTAATGGGATTAGGACCACTAAATCACAAAAATAAATTTAATCATTTCTAGGTATTCTTAATAAAACTATTTCATAAAAAAAAAATATAGGGCTAAAATCCGGGTCGTTACAGAGGGGGGATGGCACAGAAGGGAAGGGGTTTTTTTAAGTTTTAATCTCAGCCCTTAGTTTCAAGGGCTGAGATGGAGTGTTAAAAAGAAAGTGCAAAATAAGTGTCCATGGATCCGCCCCCTATATATATATATAGTCCACACTCCCGGAAATAAGGAAAAAATGGGGTTTTTTTGTGTTGCAAATTATTTTTGGAAAATCCGATCCGTCCAATGTGTTCAGAAGGTGTTTTCAAGGGTCCACGCGGAAAATCTTCAAAAACAAATACCGGGAAGGGCTTGATCCAAGCAGTTTTTGCAAAAAATGTAAATATATATTTTTTGCGAAAATTGCTTGGATCAAGCCCTTCCCGGTATTTTTTTTTTGAAGATTTTTTGCGTAAACCCTTGAAAACACCTTCTGAACACATTGGACGGATCGGATCGTCAAAAAAAAAATTTGGATCATGAGGTGCGGAAATTAAAAGTCCGGATGTGAAGCAAACCCTATATATATATATATATATATAGAGAGAGAGAGAGAGAGAGAGAGAGAGAGAGAGAGAACCCTAGCTTTCTATTGTTATACATCGTTCTCCCTCTTTGCTCGTTCCCTCTCTACTGCCAACTCCAGATCAAGCCCTAGCTTGCCTCCTGTTCTCTTCGTGGGTGACGACCGCCCCTCTGCCTTCTCTCGATACTGGTATCTCTATCTCTCTCTCTCTTGGACGGCGTCGTGCTGAAGCTATGGTTAGGCTACGGCTGAGTAAAGGAGGTGTTGATTTGGGGTTTTCTTAAAGGGCTATGAAATTCTCTTCTCTGTCAAAATGTCACTGGGCCTACAAATCCAGCTGCCCCTCTACTTCCTTTTCCAACACGTTGTCGGATTTGGCATTCTTTGACAAATCCAAACTCTACCAAAACTAGGTTACCTTGATGGCTTGATGTATGCCCAAGTCTCTATAAAATTCTAGCCAAAGCCATACGTACCATTCATACATGTATCGATCTCTCTACCCATTCATCTCTTCTTCGAGCCAACCTATTCCGACAATACCCCAACAAAATACTTTACGGATGGATGCCATTGTGTCATCAGATGTAGTAGAGCCACCGTCTCCAGATTGGGCTTTCCTACCAGAGGAAATTCTCAACTTGATCCTCAACCAATTAATTCAACTCTCTGACTACGTTCGCTTCGGTGCCGTTTGCAAGTCATGGCAAGCAGTTGGTCTCCTTCAAAAGGTAAAACGAAGGTGTGAGATTCACAAACAAGTACCCATGTTATTGGTACCCGCGCCGGCCAAGAAGAACCATAGGCGCAGCTTGTACAGCATCGGCACACAGAATACGGTTCTCGATTTTCAGGTTGAAGTTCTTTACAGCCAGAGGAGCTTGTACAGCATCACACAGAACAAGGTTCTTGATTTTCAGGTTGAATTTCCATATAGCCAAAGGTGCCGGGGTTGTTCGTTTGGATGGTTAGCAACGGTGGAAAAGGACACGAGCATCAAGCTCGTAAACCTTTTCTCCGGTGGTAAGACAATTCGGTTACCTCCGGTGGTTCAAAGTTGCGATGCAGATGACATTGAATATGAGTATCGTGTGCATAAGGTTGTTTTGTCAAGCAATCCTTCTCTCACTCCAGACGATTTCGTGGCTCTTGCTCTTTATGGCGGGTGCAACAATTTGGCCTACATCAAACCAGGCCAGGCCTGCTGGACTTACATATACAAATCTGGTAAACTCTTCCTCGATGCTATATATCACCGTGGGAAGTTTTATGCGGTGGCTCATAATTGTGGTGTCATTGCATTTGATCCTAGTTGCGGCGGCACTGGGACAGAGCCTCCTCAAGTAACAGAGGTGTTGCCACGGACTGAAGATGGTGAATATGGTGATATGGTATATATCATGGAATCAGCATCTGGGGAGGACTTACTTTTGGTTCAGAGGTTTATTGATGAGAATTCGAAGGATTATCCTAACGATGCAATGACCGCGGAATTTAAGATTTTCAAACTGCTGGGTGTAGATGGATGCGAGAAATATCTACTACAGCGGGTTGAGATTAATAGTTTGGGCGGTGATACATTATTTCTGGGCAACAATGACTCTCTATGTGTGTCGGCTTCAAATTTTCCTGGGTGCCAACAAAATTGCATATATTACACCGATGATTATATCGACAAAGAGTTCGAGAAACCTTTTGGACCTCTTGACACAGGAATCTACTCCTTGGAGGATAAAAGCATTAGAAAGCACTACCGATTGAAAGCAAGACACACGCGGCGCAGGGCTCTTCATGGCCTTCCTCTTCTGATCTGGATAGTCCCAACGCTGTCATAGAGAGAGATATTCAGAACTATTAGGGGAGGGAGACAAATAGTACATTCCTTTTATGATGCTAAACTAAGATTCAGGATTCTAAGGACTTCACCACACAAATACATACTTTGAAGTTTTGTAGGCCCAGTTTTGTAGGCCGGGGCCGGTAGGATGATTTCGGGCAAGGATGTTTGTTGGAATTTTTAGTATTTTAAATGTAAACTTTTCAACAATGGTTAACTACAAAAAGTATCCTCATATTGGTCACCGGATGGGGCAAATGTTAGAACAAGTAGCGGCTCAATTCTATGATCAATTGGACCGGTCGAAGCCTAGGAGGCCCAAACAACTCTTAATTGAAAATTGCTAATTTCGGCAATTTATCGACGAGCCCGGAATAGGCCCAAACTTGGTAGGCTGAAGCAGAATCGCACTGCGGTGAATACTCATGACCCTAAGTCGTGACTGATGGTGGAATTCGGCCAAATTCATTCGTTTTGGCTTTCAATTTAGTAATTTTGCTATTTTAGGTAATAATTAGATTGTGAATTACTTTTAGCGTGTATTTCCGTTTTCGTTGTTTCCAATTGTGAATTTCTTATTCTTCTTTCCAGTTTTCAATTTTGGGAGTTTCCCCAATTTTCGGAAATTTTATTTTTTTAGTAAGTTTTTGCTATAATTTGCTAGTTTTCCCTATAAAGGGCATGTAACCTCTATTATTTGGTACCTTTTATTCAATAACAAATTCTGAGTTAAATCTCTTTCTTATTGTGAATTCAAGAACTCTCGAGGATTCGAGACCTATCATCGTTTAGCATGGTACGCTAACTATTCTCTCGTGAATTCCACTGCGTCAAAGTTGCTATAAGCTTTTTGGTTGGTTTTTGGGTCTCGAGTGGCGTTTTTCGCCGGTGCCTAATATAAACAAGTCATATTTCGTTTCTGTTTATAACCATTTTGAATAATCTTCCGTTTCTGTTTACAACAGTGATACATACACTCCCTGAGAGTCACTCCCAGCCACACCCTCTCTCACATGGGGTGTGGTCCCCACATCTGGGCCCCACACCCCATGTGAGAGAGGGTGTGGCTGGGAATGGCTCCCAGGGAGTGTATGTATCATTTTTCTTCTGTTTATACCCATTTTGAATAAAAAGGTTCAAAGGACCCTTTGGTTGGAAATTTTGATAATAAGCCGCGAATATCTCACGAAGTCAAAGGGGGGTCAAGATTTAGTTAGATAGGTTGAAGTGTTTGACTTAGAAACGACTCAGCTTTGACAAAAAAAAAAAAGGTAATAAATTAGTTTTTTTTAATTATTCATTGTCTTTATTTTTTTTTTAAATTACATTTATTTTTTTGAAATTAGTAGGTTGTTACTCTAGATTATGCATGTTTAGAGTTGATTAGAAGAGTATTGAAGACAAGCTTAAGTATGGTTTCTACTAGAAGGTTTCTAAAGCAAATTATTCAAGTATTTGGAAGAACTAGTTAAGATTGAGTAGATTACTCACTCTAATCTTAAATTAGTCTCTTATACTTTTAATTAGTAGGGCTGAATTTTCCATTTGATAAAATCAACATTTGATAAAATCAAGTGAGTGATTTTATCAAATGAAGTGAAGGGGTTCTAAAATCACCCCTTGATTTTAGCACAATCACACTTGGCTTTGCTAAAATCAAGGGGTGATTTTAGCACCCCTGCACTTCATTTGATAAAATCACCCACTTGATTTTATCAAATGTTAATTTTATCAAATGGAAAACTTGGCTCTATAGGTTGATCATACCAAAAATTTAGTTTGTTTATTACTAACAAGTTTTTCTTTGAAGTACTACTAGTTTTATTGTTGGGAAAATTAGAAGAAGTTTTGAAAGATTAAGTAGAAGGAAATTACTCTGTGACAGCCCATGACCCACCTGGATGCAACGGAGTTCTGTGATATAAGAGAATAGATCATGCCCTAACTTGCACAAGGTCTTTTAAAGCCGTGTGGGCGTCAAAGCTCGTTGGTACTTCCCAATTAAGCGTGCTCTCCTTGGAGCAATCCAGGGATGGGTGACCTTCTAGGAAGTTCAGGGAGCTTGGGCGGCCAAAACAGACAATATTGTGCAAGGCATGGGCGGGTCGTTACAGTTGGTATCAGAGCACAACCCCGGTGTACGAGGTAAGAGCCACCTCTAGAATCTGCAGGAGCCACCTCTTCAATCCCGGAGTGGGAACAAAGTGCTATGCAAAACTAAGTGCTATACCTCCCGGGGGAATGTCGCTGGGCCAATATGCAACGAGGACGTTGCATCCTAAGGTGGGGAGAATGTGACAGCCCATGACCCACCTGGATGCAACGGAGTTCTGTGATATAAGAGAATAGATCATGCCCTAATTTGCACAAGGCCTTTTAAAGTCTTGTGAACATCAAAGCTCGTTGGTACTTCACAGTTAAGCGTGCTCTCCCTAGAGCAATCCAAGGATGGGTGACCTTCTGGGAAGTTCAGGGAGCTTGGGCGGCAAAAGCGGACAGTATTGTGCAAGGCGTGGGCGGGTCGTTACATACTCACTCCAAGTTTTAAGTAGATCATTCTACTAAAAAGTTGGTAGACTAATTGTTTCTTGGTTAACATGTTTTTGTTACTAAGAAATTTCTAAAAATGGTTACTTAGTATTTTTCTTAAAAATGGTAGAGTTTTAGAAAGCTTTTAGAAAAAGAAAGATTTATTAAAAATAATTTTTTGTTTATAAAAGTGTAGTCAATTTTATGACCAAGTTGTGTTAAAATTTCTTAGTCATAAAGGAAAAATCAATTTTGTAAAGTTAAGTGAGTTACTTTCGGAAAAGAAAAGATTAATTTTAGAAAGAGATGTGTTTGGGTTCTTTGAAAAAAAAAAAAAGAAGAAGAAAGAAATGATTTTTGTCTAGTCAATTTTATTTTCGGAGGAAATTAGATTATTTTGGAAAAGTTAGTGTGTAAAAGGGGTGTTATTTCATGTAGTATTTTTCACGAGGAAAAAGGTGCAATTTTATGAGACACGTTTTACAAGAAATATTGTATGGACACGATTTTGGATACGGTTAACGACACAATTTACGAGAAAAGTTTGAATAGTTGTTGATGATAAAATGGAGATGAGAATGAAATGTGTTTGAAATGGAGAAAATGTGATTTTGGGAAATGAAATGAAATGAAATGAGATGAGATGGATTTGCATGCGGTAGTGCAGCGAGAGCACCGACCCCAATTTCGCGGGAGAACTTGGTAGTTTGGGCTAAGTGTGCACAACACACAGTGAACGGACCTCATAAACAGACTGGTTAAGTTCAGTGATATGAGACGGCTGGGACTGTGTCGTGTGAGTCGTGGGGCGGACGGACCATGCAAACAAGCTATTAAGCTCGATGATGCACGACGGCTGGGGCCTCGAGCGGAAAGATTGGTGCCACCAATTGAAAGGAGACGTAAGCGGACCAATAACTTTCGAGTGGTGTGAGATGTTGACTTGATTGAAATTTGAAGAAGAATGCAGAAAATGGGAAATTGATACGAGACACTGTTTTGAGACACTGATACGAGACAATGTTTTGAGACACTGAAACGAGATACATTTTACTGTGCATGATTACTCTGATCCGCATGGACACGCATACTGCATTCATGGTATTTTCTGTTAACAAGTCTGCATTACCGTTTTTGATCATATTGTTCTAGAATTGCTAGTTAAAGATTGGGTAGTGTAGTCTACTGGGCCATGTTGCTCACGGTGTTGCACTTGTGTAACCCTGGCATAATACCACGATGTTGCTTGGGCGACTCTAACGTATTATGCCAGTCTATCGAGATGAACAGGAGGCATTCTATGGAGAGGAGGTCTATGGAGCAAGCAGTACTGCCAGCTTGGGGAATGACTAGGCGCAGGGGTAGAAGAAGCCCTAGACCCGACCCGGTTGTAATTTATATATTTGATGGAAACAGTATTTATTGTATTAAGATTTATATTTAGACTTTTATTTATGTCTGTAATAATATTAACGTGCCCAAATTTTGGGGGCGTTACAATACACTTTCACAGAAACTGGTTTCGAGCTTAACGACTAGGTCGGTGAAACCAATTTTGGTGGTGGCATGTACTGGTGGTGTGCGGTGGTCAAAGGATATGGGGTGGGGGCGAAAGTCGTAGATGGTTTAGGGTTTCACTGTTGGTTTGGGTTAGGGCCTTTGTTTTGGGCTTCATTGTTTACCACACCTCAGAAAATTCGTCATATTTTCAAATGTATAATGTTATATATAGTCAATATGAATCTCGTTTGATAGTTCTCGATGATTACTATTAAATAAAGTTTTCAAAATTTAAAAAAAAATTATAGATTGAAAGATATAAGCAAACGAAAAATAGCACTCATACCCATAAATGGACAAGAAATTCGGGACGGAGGGAGTATTGTTTGCCCTGTTTTGAGCTTAGGCCATTAAGTGTGTTGGGCTTGGCCCTTTGGGGGTGTATGGGCTTGTTGTCCCTTTGGGTGTTTTAATTTCTCCAACCTTTGGTTGGAATCCCATCCTCTCTTCCTCATCTTGATGTATCCATTGTCAAGATTTCATCAATAAACCTTTTGCCTAAAAAAAAAATAGGTTCTATTTTTTATCTACAATAGATCTAACAAAAAAATAAGATGAAAAATCAATTGGCCAAAAATGACTCCAAGGGATTTGAACCCAACCCGGGGTTGCCCAAGCCCGGAGGCTTCCTAGGCTCACCCAGGGCCGGTCCAAGGCAATCCGGGTTGGGGCAACTTGAAAGAAAAAAAAAAGCAGGTTATATAGGTATATATAAAAGTTTCCTGTAATAAAACAGATCACTTGGTGTGACGGTCATGCTACCTCTCTTCCCAGTAAACTTGGGTTTAATCCCCAGGTGCCCCCCTTCTTTTTCTCTTTTTCTGTGTTTTTTTTATCCAAAATATTTCTGTTGTTTAGGAAAATTACATTACTCATTTGCTTTGTCAAAACTTTTGCATTTAGCAAACACAATGGTGACGAACGCAATGATATGTTCTTACATTTAATTAGTAAAAATTATACCGCAGGTGAAAAAATGAAAATAATCGAGCGAGCAACAGAAAATTACATTACTCATTTACTTTGTCGAAACTTTTGCATTTAGCAAACACAATGGTGACGAACGCAGTGATATGTTCTTACATTTAATTAGTAAAAGGTGAAAAAATGAAAATAATCGAGCGAGCTAACATGTTTTATTAGTTTTTTCACACAAATCATAATTAAAATATGGGGATACTTTCTTATTTTCTCTATAAAAAAAAAACTCTTAGAATCATATCTTTTTGCATTTATCTTTTATAGTTGTATCTTTTTAGTTTGAATTTTCGTAATTCTGTAAAAAAAAAATTAAAGGAACTCTTAAAGATGGCCAATATTGGGAGTTCACTTCCAACCCTAAAATGTTTTTTTTATTTTTTATAACTAAAAATTAATGGGCAACCAAGCTTAAGTTAAGTGTCGGGATTTGCCAACCCAAACATCGGGAACCAGCCCTGCATCTTTAACTAACTAAACTAACTGAGCAAATACAATAACGGCCATGGAGAATCTTCTGTTGTAACTGAATCCTTTTTCCCGCATTTTGATTATAGTATAAATAAAAGAGAAAGGTTTTACTGATTGATATAAAATCTGCTTCTGGTGATTCAGTTTTTGCCTCTTTGAATAGCTAATTCATTCTGTGAGTCTTTTTCCTTGCTTCTCTTTCTTTCACTCGCATTCTTGTTTTCTTGGGGGCTTTGCATGGTGAGGATCGATCTTCTTTCTTAATATTCATAGATATAGGAATTTGTAGGACTCAAACCCACTACTACGAATGATTATCGTTCCACTAACAACTTGTGTTTTCTTTATTCTTGAATGGGAACAAGAGTTTTGAATTGAATGCCCTGTTTGGCGCAATAAACAGAGTAGTTAATAGACTTGATTCACCCAGTATAACGAACCTTTCTGATTTCTGTGTATCCACTTCTTGAATGCTCTCTCTATTCCTCTCCGTCACTTGGGTTTCGGCCTTTTATTTTTCCTACTGCATATATATCATCATTCTTCAAATGGTTCCTATCAATTCCCAGTTTTACGTTCCTTTAAACTTATTTGTTGGTTGATGTTTGTAAATTTTGCAGATACCTGTTGCTGACATGAACAGAAAGCCTGAAAAAGGGAAACAGGTGAAGTACTCCTAAAAAGACTTCATATTTAGAATGCAATTCATGTACTTTTAAAACAAGAACTTCAAGAATCGACAATATAGACCCATAAAATGGGTACATATGATACACACCTTCAATGGGTGTGTATTATAGTCATTCCTCTATTTTTTTATGGACAAGTATTTGAGGAGTACTACTTTATGTGTTTATCAGTGAGGAGGCAGAAGTGGTGGACGAGATGGACAAGGGGGGAAAGCCAGCTAGCACTTGCAACCTTTGTCCAAAGCCAAAGGTTCTGAAAAATGCTGATGCAGTGAGGGAGCACCAAGACATGAAGCATAAAGATGCAAAGTTTCGGTGTTCCTACAAGCGTTGCCAGCTGCGGTTCTACTCGAAGATCGACAGGAAGATGGAAAGAGAGCATCTATTATTTTCCTATAATTCAGTTGAATGTCGTACCAATTCAAGAGACTTATAGATAGATCAGTTGCCTTTTCTTTGTGACGAGAGATTCTTGTGTTGTTTACATTTATATGTTGCGTCAACAACCAAAGAAATAAAATGATTTTAGCACACTAATTTTAGCATCACACTCACCGTTTGTCTTTTAGTCTCACACAAGAGAAGTGTGGAATGCTAAAGGTAGTAGTGCTAAAACAGTGGACAAGAAAATCAGAGTAATCATTAGGTACCCGGACACCGCCACGTGGCGCACACCCAGCTTTGCCCCAAATACACTAAATAGTTTTTCCTGAAATCCTTAAAATCTTGCATACTTGTGCTCATTAGTGGGATGTTTTGGACCACGAATAAAGGAAGCATGGCAAAGAGCATAGAAATTGATTTGGGTCTCTAGGTCTGCCTCGCTGATGCCTTTCGACTTTGATTTGAGGGCATGATTTTGCAACAAAACCTCCTTGTAGCTCCTCGATTCTTGGAGGTTTGGGGGGGGGCACTGTTTCAGTGGTACTCTAAGAGCAACCACTTTGTGCATATTGCCCAAAGGTTAGGTCTATCTCCAATCATCACACCCATACTCTCAATAATTGGGAACTAGATGAGTTTTGTTATTGTTGTTGTTGTAGTACTTGAAACAAATAAAATCATGGCAAACCCCATTTTCCGTCGAGAAACCCGAAAATTATGGAATCTTGATTTCCATTGTGAAAAGTGAAAGTAAAAAACATCTGTAGAAACGTCTTTTCTTTTTATCGCAAAAAGAAATATTATAAACGAAACTCGGTAAGGGTACATCGAGAAGGGGGAGAGGGAGAGGACATCCAACCGAAGTTGAATGAAAGAAAAAACATCTGTAGAAATATTAAGCTTAGAGAAACACCAAGTTCACTAGTAGAGCAACAGCAGCAGCAGCCACTCCATATGGAGATTTGAGGCAAAATAGAGAAGAAAAGTAAGGAAATTGGAGTGCAAAAGATTGGCTATACCACTATTCACCATGCATATGTCTACAGTACCTAGGTAAGTTTACCTAGGCACTGTTCATCCTGCATCCAATTTTTTTATTTGTTTCTCCCTCCTTCCTTCACCACAGATCTGAAGCATCATCCCCTTCTTTTTTTCACTACCAATCTCCATCGTCTGTCTCTAACACCAACAATACGAACTCCGACTTGACGACGTCCAACAACCACTGGCATACAACTTCGTTCGATTTCACTTGCAAGTTTGGGTTTAATGGCTTTTGGTTTTTGGGTCTGAATCGATGGAGATTTGAGTGCTTTGGCAGAGAAGAAGGGTTTTGGAATGATATTCACAATTTATGAATAGAATCGAAGAAATTGGGTCCAATAATACTTGATCTTTGTGTGAAGATTGGGTTTGAAGTTATGGACTGCTAATCTGGAATTTCAAGGAGATGTGATGGTATTAATCTTTGAGCTGGGCGTCTGAATCTATATGAAATTAAAGAGTAGGTTTGGACTTGGAAGAAGAATGGATTGGAGAAAGTGAGGAAACCAGGAAAAAGAAAAAAATGTTATGGAAGAAGAAGAAAAAAAATAAAAATGTGAGAAAAATAATAGTGATATTTTATTATGGAACATTTAAAATGAGTAGTATTGTTGGAGTGTTGATGGAGATGGGATAGCTATATACACTGTGCACCAACTTTTTTCCCTCAAAATTTACCCTACCTAAAATGCTCTTGCTCTAAAATATATTCCAATTGAACGTAACCAAAAAACGCAGATAGTTACAGGTCAGCGGCATATCCCTGCCTTCGACTATAGTCATGATCATAAGCAATTGAACCACATATCCTCTGCATAAAATCCATACGGGATTCTCCAAAAGGCAACTTCCTAAAAGAATTGAAACAAATTGGTCTAAAACTAGAAAGCTTTCATAGGCCACGGATTGTCGTTTGACTATATATTTCAAAAAAAACGAATGAATACAATACGTTTTCAACAAAGACGAGGCAACAATTACATCTGTGGAAGTCTGTATGACAAAATCATGGGGCCAGAAAGGCCCCGTCAGTGTTTTAACTTTGGTTATGCCACATCCTGATGATATGAATCACACAGTGACAGTGAACAAATAAAGCTTTAATACAACGGCCAGAGCTAGCTGCAGTATAAAGATACCAGCCACAATCAAGAACCACCTTTCACCAGCAGACTGGATGTGGTTCCGGAGATTGAGAGCAACAAAAGTCGCTGACATGAACCCCGCTACACCAGTAACTACCCATCTGAAAATTTCATACGGAATAATGGATAGACACTGCAACAAGAATCAAAGAAAACAACTTTCAGCAGGCAAAAAAAATTGTAGATGGATCATACAATTATCCGTTATACGTTAAGTTGCAAGATTTCATTAGAGCACGCTGCTTATGTTAAATGCAGCCTGATGTGTTTGGATTTTACTAAGCATGGGTACTTAAAAAATAAATGTCATGCCAGGTGCCAGTACTAAGCATGATACTTCTGCTGCTATGCATGCATGCATACTGGAACACGAAAAGCATAGCCGTATTGTTCCATATCCTTCGCCGTACCTCAAAGTACGTAGCATATACGCAAGCCATACCCCAACCACAATAGTATATCTTTAAACAAGGATAAAGTTAGATAGACGGAAGTTGTTCCTATGCTAAGCATGCTTTTAGAATCGAACTTTGGTCTGTAGCTTCTATGCTGTAATTGACATGAACTCCTTTTTGTGCCTTAATTTATTGGCATTGAACTGTGGTTTGCGAGTCGTTCCAAGATTTGCTTCCATCTGATTTTCCAATCAGAACATATAGTGTTCCTCCAAATCATGAAATGTAACATCGAGTAACAATATCCGTAACCGTGCTTCATATCCCTTGAATAATGTTTTAGCCGAGTTTTACCATCTATAAGCATGAAAACCACATGAGCTACCTAAGGTGAGAAGAGGCAGGACAATACTTACCAAAGCAGGAATGAACACAAAAAGAGAATATCCATAGAGGCAGAGCAGCTGAACGAGACCAGAAGGGGCAGAGAAGTATTTCAGGATTATATACAAGCAGAGAGGAACAACAGCAACATAGCCATAGAACAAACCAGCAGACCAAGTCACCAAATTTATGTCATAGTTCCATTCTTTTTTCTGTATCTTGTGCGCCACGTAGGTAACAAATGTGCCAATCGAAGCTGCCACAAATATCAAGGTTGTGCAGATCCAAAATGGTCCATACCTTATCACAAAACCATAGGAAGCTTAGATAATATGCTAGTAATCACGATGCAATTAATGGAAAAAATTACATACAACTATGAATAAGCTAGCGTTACTACACCTATGTATAAGCTAGCGTTACTCCATTTATCAAAATCAGAAGAAGAAAAAACAAATAGCGCTGCAAAGCTTTCAAAGATGTTGGGAAGACTGTACCTTATCACAAAACCATAGGAAGTTCAGATAATATGCTAGTAATCACTAATCACGATGCAATTAATGGAAAAAATTAAATACCCCTATGAATAAGCTACCGTTACTCCATTTATCAAAATCAGAAGAAGAAAAAGCATGTGGCGCTACAAAGCTTTCAAAGATGTTGGGAAAACTGTATAGGACATACTAGATTTTCAAAGTTTCAAACCTTAAATGGAAGATTTCCACTAGCTGGATTATAGCCAATAAATTTTAATATGCAGATTTTCGTAAAATTGAATGAGAATATTCATTAAGTATTTTCGGGGGTGTGATAACCTACTACCCCAGAAAAAAACCGAGAAACTCAGAGACAAATAAAAGCTGAACAGGCACATATCGGCTCACAAAAGTGACACGGAATCTCAGTAGATAAAAAAAAAGACTAAAGAGGAGGTCATGGGAAAGACAGGAACACCAAACTTACCCGAACTTTGGGTCTCCACACTTATGCCATACGTTTTCCTTGAGGTTTTATTCCTCAATCTCACTAAAAACACACAAACTACAGTCGTCATGGTAGTGACTCACATTTTGCTCAACTCTTGCCCAAACTCACTATCTCTCCTTTCTTCATATTACTTCATTTGCATCAACCAGGCCCCACAACTAGGATTTCTCAATCTAATAATTTAGCCAAGTACACATTATTCTTCCTGAAAATACCAACTTGAGTTATAGGAAAAAATGGGCCGCTGTAGATCTAGGTGAGGCAGCATTCCCATAAATCTAGGTCACCCATGTCATTATTTGGGTGTAACCTGTAATTACATACATATATCATAGTAGTGGATTTTAAACTTTTTCACCTTCCAGCTTTAGGTTTTTTCAAAAATAACCCAGTATTTGTCCAAGAATCTAAGTACAAGTTTCAATTGATAACATCTCCATAAAACTTTGGAATAGAACTTACACATTTCCCAAATTTTCCTTTCTCATGTACAACTTAAAACGCAATATTAAAATATTGTTCTATCACGAGAAGAGTTCCTTTGTATTATGTATTGTTTCAGAATATAGGTCCTTAAGAATTGCAAAGCATATTAACCTATGTTACGTACGTAGTTGTCTACTTGTCTTCGCACAGGTAATGTTCAAATTCATACTCCCTCTGTCCCCATTTAATAGTCCCTTTTGCGAATTCCAACTAAACAAGGGAACACAATCATTGCACTTTTAAAAACCTACTTTTCTCATTTTACCCTTCAACCATTACCTTTTCTTACTTTTTTAGTGCTACTGATTTCAAAAGAAAGGGCAAAAGAGGAAATTCATTAACTATTACCTATTTAGTTTTGAAGTGGGACAATATTTTTGGGACAGCAGAAAGTGCTAACAAGGACCATAAAATGGGGACAGAGGGAGTACTTCATTTCACACAGAATAAAACTTTGAGAATTAGGGGCGTGGCTCTTATGGTCACTCAAAAGTTCGCACCTCAACTGTCAACATCATCAAATGGAGCACTTCTTCCTCCATCCACAGCACAAAAATTTATATGTTCTACAATTCTTCTTATAAACATCTTCAACACATATGATACCAAAGGTACAGTCCATTGTTCCTATCTCATACTATTAATGTTTATTATCAAAAAGAATTCCAACGCATCATCCAAGCAATACAGTTGCATTAAGGTCATTTCAAAGGAACAACTTTTTATCTCATCTCCTCACAATAAGTTCCCTTTGTATCTAATCCTCGCGATAGCATTTACAAGTCAAACTATTTCCTCCAATCTCCTTATACATCCCTAACAAATAAAAATAAGATAAAAGAACACCCCATCTAAGATTGTGTAGCCTGGACAGCTGCTAAGGAAAATCAGGTTTGTACAGGAGACTGCACTAGGCACAAGACTCCACCAAGGCTCCAGCACTCCGAATGTTTTACATATGTCATGTTAAAATAAGACCCGACAACACTTCGAACGCTTATGGCGCCCATCATTTTGACTAACTCAAAACAAGTTTAAAAAAATAACTTGCAAACCAAATCTAAAATAAGACATGTATAGCTCTAATTATCATTCCTTTATCCTTTAGACCTTTCTACCTTCGTGTATTAGAAATACAACTTCTACTGAATTTATCCAAAATCGCAATATTTTGGGTCAACTTCATCCCAATCTCAAATTTCCAATTTGTCTATATATATAATGTCGAAAATAGATATTAGATATTTTCTTCACTTCTTTCTAAAATTTAGACTGGTAAAATGACTCCTCATGGTATCCATAAAATGATACAGGGATGTACTTGAATGCCAAAAATTAAGCAATTATTTCCATGCATAGACAAAAATGTAGTTACCTATTGACTATTAACAAGTCTTTGTCGTATCGTGTCCCTATTATCCCCAAACACCGCGCCATCGTGTCCATATCTAAGTTCTGTGCCAGTACCTTTGCATCTCAGGTAGTGTTCTAAACGAAAACTTTTGAGTTGTGCCTCAACACCAAACTTCTGAGTTGCATCTCAGGTATGTATGCCTCCTTGGATGAGGCACACAACCAATCGGATTGTGGAATTGGCCTCTATTAATAAGTAATCATTTGCCGCTGTTAGGTAATTACCATCAGGGGTCCCTGAAGATTGGTTTTGAATGTTCTTCTTTTCTACCCTTTCGATGAGCAACCAACAAAACCAATATTAACAGAATAAAGAAAGTACAAGAGAGTCGGTTTGAGTGTCCTTTTACTACCCAAACCCATTTTGTGGTTCTAGTTGGCATAAAGAACCCAAATCCTGAAACAATTTTCCACTTAAGTGCAATACTAAGAAACCTTCCCAAACCTACAATCCCCCATGAACTGGTTTCCTAAGGTAGATAAAAGAGATTAAGACGGATAACTACAACATTTTCTAAGACGAAATATTTGGTACAAACACACACGTGCGCTATTGGTGTATAACTGCCAAGTCCACATGATTATGTTTACAATTACTGAGACAGAGAATATGGTTACTACAGTGGTGCAGCTGTGACACACCCTTTATTGGCAAGCTCCTCATTAAAGATAGCAAACCAGACCAGGGATTAAAAGGAATGCAAATTGGTCGGTAGTGAAAAAAGACTAGGCGCAAGATATTCTAGTATCATTAGTTAATTAAGTTTGAGTAGCTGTTGGAGTGATAGTCTGATACATGTTCACCTTAGGCAAACAAGCTCCAGTTAGAGGACAGTTAGAGGACAGAACCTATCAATTGCTAACTCCAATGAAATTGTGTAAATAAGATAACTTTTACCTATAGAAAAGCAGTATATTAATGTCTGTCCACAATAGATAATATGTACAGTTAACTGTGAAACAACTTACAAATCTGGATTGCTCGCAGTTTTTTCAGAGAAGCTTCCTCTGAATGGAATAAGCGAATCCTTAATCCTCTCCACAACATCTGGTGTATCAACATCAAAGTAAGGCTTGTAATAAGCAAGTGAGAATACTTGAAACCAGCCACTTGACTGCGGCTCATCAGAACCTGACACAGGCTTTGAGAACGTATCTGCACCAATTTATACACCAATGGTTAATATTTTGCTCTTCTAACAAGAAAAGATAGTTAAATTGAAAATGGACAAATGTCATGCATCAAGACGTAGAGATTTGAAAAAAAAAAAGGGGGGGGAATACAGGAACGGGCAACAAAAGACCAAACACTTTTACATACGAATGAAATACCCTACAGCAGGCGCATCAGATTCCACTTCTATTCTCCAAGGTTGTCTCCCCAATTTCAACTAAACCAATTACCTCATGGATCAAAAGGATAATTAAGTATTGGAGTGGTATTCAATTTCCAAGATGTATCAATTTATTTCAACAAACAAGAAATTCATCAAGATCCCCTAAATATTAAACACATTAAATCTATAAAAGAATATCAAGCTCAAGAACATTCTCTATTAAAAGTTCTTGAACAATTGGAAGCAAGTACCTACTTACACTACGAAAGCATTCTCCAAATTGAAACCTTTCAAAACCACAAGCACAATGATGCAATAGAGAACTCCCCAAATATCTGAAAATATTGTATAGTTAGTATACTTAAACTGAATGAATTTGTAAATTTAACCTTTTTGTGTGCCAATAATTTGGATCATGTTGACACCTAGATCTTGCTGAAGTACAAGAACATTCACAATTTCCATACAACGAACTTGTGTGTTTTTTTAAACCAAAAGCAACTCCAACATTCTATGTTTCAGCTTCATAACTTACATAGAGAGCAAAAATTTCCATGAAATAGCAACTTCAATTACTCAACACCAATTTACCTTTTAGTCAAATCAAAAGGATTATACCCCAATATGCTACAAGCCTACAAGAATACCTAACACCTCCTAATCAGTGCTCCGTAAACATTTGCTTGAACTATAACACAAACTTCAGAAATCAATATGCTACAAGAAATACCTGGCTCCTTTTAATCAGTGCTCCATAAACATTTGCGTGAACAATTTAAGAAATAGAGAACCTCGTTATACTTATACACCAAGAATCACTAAATAAATTATTTCTCCGAAATCAAATTGCATAAGGCATTCAAGTTCCATAGGGATAGATGTGGAGTTGAAATGAGGAGGTTTAATATTCTAGTTCATCGAAAAATTTAAGAGGCGTAGCTACATCAACACGAAGAGATGTATCGTGTTAAGATCCTTGAATAACTAGAATCCTATACACGAAGCACTTCAAATCGCTCCTATTAACTACTAGTTTCAAATACATGTAAAGCTCCCAAACGCAGGTCGAACACAAGTTACGTTATTGAATCTAAAAGATCGCTAATCCCATTGAATAACATGTCAAAAAAAAAAAAAACCTTCATATGAAATTCACATGTATTTAAACAGAGTCTAAATGCATCTAAGTTAACTATGATTACCATCTGCATCTCGGGGAGGTCCTGAGCCACGTGAGATCTTGCCCTGCGCTCCTGAAGGGGGAAACGTCTGGAGACTCGAATCTATAACAACAATTTGAAAAGAGAAAAATTGCTTCAAAAAAAAGAAAGCGAAAACGCGAAAATGAAGGCGAAGAGAAAGATTCGATTGTACCTGTGAAATTGACGGCGACATGAGCTGGAGAATCCGAGACAGCCTGCGAAATTGAGAGAGAGAGTGAGTTAGAGAAGGATAAGAGTGTAGATCTGGAGGATTATGGAAGGGAATTGAGTAATTGAGGGATTACAGGTACAGATCCGGAGACTTTCTGATTATCAATCGTCGTGTATTTGCCACCGGAGGACATCATCTTTACTCGAATCTTTGTTGATTCGTCGGCCAATAAGATGTAGAAGAAGAAGATCACTAACGACGCGAGCTCGCGAGCGTTCCCTCTCTCTCTCTCTCTCTCCCCCTCTCTCCCTCTCTCTCTCTTCGCTTGTTTTTCGGTTTCTTCTGCTGGGACACCGATCTAGCTTTCAAGGTCCGAAACTCTTCACCGCGTCAGTTTTTATCGTCATTTTTCTTCTTGTACACATATTTTTGTTAAATTACACACACCCCCTCCAAATATCACTAAAACATCTCCAATCCTCACCAAGTTTTCCACCCGAACTAAAAATTTGCATAAAAAACTTAAACATGCATCTCCAATCCTTACCAATTTTTTCACCCGAACATAAAATTTGCATAAAAAACTTGACCATTCATTTACAATATCATACGTATTTCTTTAACCAATTTGAGTTCTATTTTTTTTTCTTACTTAAATTTGGGAAGACTCAAACCCATACCCTTTTCCTTAACTCTTTTTTTTCACTTCCTTGAGTGTGTTGAGCTCCAATGAGCCGAGGTTGAGCCTAATATTCTAGTTCATTCCAAGCCTGATCTGACTAGCGAGTTGAGCTCGAATAGCCAAATACTCGACTCGGCTCATTTGTGGCCCTACCAAATAGGGGGCAAGAGAAAAAATTATGTGTAAGAAGAGAGAGAAAGGAGGAAGAGAAGAGATCAAGGAAAATAGATGGGTCTTGGAAATGGGAAGTGTGTAATGGGACGAATCTGAAAAGAAATTGGCCGAAGGTCTCTGCCCGAACCGGAGATTCACCCCATTAAGGTCGTCAAAAGAAAGCAACTCAAGCTCGTTCCACGCGTATTGGGCCAAAGAGTAAGTCCAATCCATTACATATGGCCCAGGACATGTAAAGCCAACTAGGATGAATGGTTGGTGGGCCAAAGCACAAGAGCCAACTCGTTCTGTATGACCCAGCAACTTATGGATATATTGGGCTAAACCTTATTGGGCCATAGTATACGGCCTAGACCGTTTTGTGTGGCCCAGGAACTCGTTGGGTAAGCCTTCTCGGTTTTAGTAGGTTCAATTCATGCCGAAGGGATCGACCCATGAACCGACCTGGGAAGTTATTAAGAGGGGTTAAGGGCGGCACGCAGGCACAACTACGTGGCAGCCCATCAGAGCCTTCTAGGACCTTCTATAAGGACTACATGGCGGACGGTTATTAGCGACGTCATTTGCTGAGGCGGTTATTGATGAGGTCACACTCTCGTGCCAAGCACGAATGACTTGGAAAGCAAGCACATTGCAATATATAAATATCCAAGGATAAACCCTAAAAAGGTAAAAACTTCTAGATCTGAACAGTTGATTGTGCTTTCCTCTATTTCTCAAGTACTTACCAGAGCGTCGGAGTGCCCTCCAGCTAGTGCGGCTGGGGTGGCACTAACCAGTTGCTCCATTTTGCTGGTACTCAGAGCGAAGAGGAAAGTTAGATCTAATAGAGAAAGACAATCGTGATCCACCACTCCACAAAAGGATAATAGGATAAGGTTTAATATTCAAGGAGTCGGGCTTTGGCATTCTGTGAGATTAACAATGGTGGTGTTGTGAGGATGGCAGTTAAGTCATGGATATAATATGTAAATATCCTCTAATCGTCCAAAATAGGAGTTGTGTGAGTGTTGTGATGCTTAATTTGCCAACAAACCAACCAAAAAAATGTTGTATTAGGTGATATGAGATGTAATTGGTAGAAAGGTGGGTCAAATTAAATTTGGTGATGTGCTTAGTGGATGTGGCTATATGGTGTCCTCTCTAGCCCCCACTCTCCCCATAGCGGGTGTTGTTTCAAGAGTTGTTACAGCCAACAACAATTTCTCTCCTCGTTCCGTAGGCCCCAACTGCCACCAAGTACTCTTCAATAAATGACATATTGAAAATTATTTTATTTCTAATGGTTAATTGGAAAAAGAGAAAGCTTGTCATTTATTTGACTAAATCCAAAAAACTAGTTTTTTGGTTTTTTGGGTTTTGTCCTTATTCAAATTTTTTTTGCATTTGTTAGTTTTCGGTTGATTTTTTTGTGGTTTCTTGGCTTGTCTCAACGAGAGGAATCTAAAAAGTATAAAATTATTAGCCAAACTTAAAGTTTTGTGAATAAAGACGAAAAATTATGGGAAAAAACCGGTTTTTTGGATTATTTTTCGTCTTATTCACAAAACTTTAAGTTTGGTTAATAATTTTATACTTTTTAGATTCATTTCGTCAAGACAAGCCAAGAAACCACAAAAAATCAACGGAAAACTAACAAATGCCAAGAAAATTTGAATGAGGACAAAACCCAAAAAACCAGTTTTTTGGATTTAGCCAAAGGTGGCCGAATCTGGAGGAGCTATGGAAGGAGAGGGAAAAAGAAAAATGATGAGGTAATAAAAAGGATATGAGAGTGGTGCACGTTGACAATGTATATGTGGTTGGATAGGGTGATGGTTGATGAGTGGAAAGAAATAATGAACAAAACATGTAAGCATTGTAAGTTTCCCCTTTCCTCTTATTCTTGCATGTTTATTAACATTTGTTATCAATTGGACCAAAGTAACACAAAATTAAAATATAGTGTTAAAAATCTAGCAAATTGAAATGTCAAGGGACTAAATTGATACATAGAGAAAATTATCGGGAGTTTTTGCATAATTTACCGCAGATGTCAATCATAGATCTAAAAAATTTTAGGCAGTAGATGAACATATAACAAAAGAGGGCCGATCCAGTCAGGGATCCCGAATCCGGGATTCGTGGTTCCGGATCAAATTTTCACGATCCGAACCGTCCAATGTGTTCAAAAGGTGTTTTCCAAGGTCCACATGGGAAATCTTCAAAAAAAAAATACCGGGAAGGGCTTGATCCAAGCAGTTTTTCGCAAAAACTGTAATGTACAGTTTTTGCGAAAAACTGCTTGGATCAAGCCCTTCCCGGTATTTTTTTTTGAAGATTTTCCGCGTGGACCTTAGAAAGCACCTTTTGAACACATTGGACGGCTCGGATTTCCCAAAAACAATCGTTAAAAGCATCAAAACGCTTCAATCCGGAAAATCCGGGATCCTTGACTGGATCGGTGGCGTATAACAAAATTCATCTTCTTTAATATCTTTTGACAAAAAATAGTTTTGAGACTTTTCATTCGACTGGTGCCCCCAAAAAGGTTAAAAAATGGCAGTTCAAAAAAAAGGTTAAAAAATGTAAAATGTGAAAAAAAAGTACCCCGAAAAGTTATAAAGTTCATTTGTACTACACTACAACTATAATAATTTTTTTTAATCAGGGCAGACAAATGTGTCTTGTGGTTTAGAGTAATACATTTTTTTTTAATACGGAGAAAAAGAGTACTATTTTAATTAACATTTTTCTCACCTTAATCACATATTATTACTGTCAAACCTTTTTTAATGAATGAAAACTTGATGAAAAATTTAGAGCCACCTTTTAACATGGAGATGTCACAACGGAAAATTTGATGATTCTTTAAACTGCAGTAAATTGGGGATTATAAATCAAGCAATTAAGATTTATAAAGAATAGTTTTTTTTCTTTTTTTATGTTGAGTGTGACCCGATTAACCAGCCCCTCACGTCCCTTGTTTGCGTGAGGTGAGGTAGCTCTAAAGACAAATTGTTGCCAAGAGGAATTGACCTTATGACCTAATAAGCTCGCCGAGACAAGTAGGTTGACTTTGTGACCTAGTAAATAGAAACGTTGCCAGATCTTAAAATACATGTTTAATTTGCATGTCAATTGTCAACTGAAGGGGTACTGAGAAGCGATATACTTTATTCTCTATGTTTATTGTCTAATTTCCATTAATCTCTACGTCTGGGATATACTTTATCTCCATGTTTATGGTCTAATTAATCTCTCTGTCTTCTAGTTTTCATCCATTTTATGTCTCATTTGAGAAACTTGTATTTTCTTGGATATAAAAATGTATTTTTGGAAGAAAAAAAATTTAAATTTTTTAGGGGTTTGAAAATATACGTATGTCTATAATACACTTAAAAAGAGACAGATCTGAGTAAGTGTTTTTTATATAGAAAAAGATAAGATACAAAGTAAGTAAAGTCATTCGCGCTCTTAACCACATGAACAAGATCCCAAGTTCTTCCATATCTTTTTTTTTTTTTTTGGTTTACCGTTGAAGTGAACTATGGGAAATTTTAAGTATGTGGCTTGAAATTGGCACCCTATCGGGCTTCTTCGTAATTAATTTGGAGATTGTGTTGTTTGTAATATGGAAAATCCAAAGCTCTTCTATGATAAATTATTCAATACAACAGTTATTTGTAACGCCCTCTCAGACGATCAACTACACTAAACAACCGGTGTATCCAAAAAAATTCCATCCTCTATTAGTAGTTATATGAAACAATGGAAATAATCCTGCCAGTCATTTCGGGAACCTAATGTTGGATAACTTGGAATTAGGTACAATTAGTTTTATCCCGTATAGTTACTATCCCAATCAATTAATCCGCTAATCAAACGAGAGCGCAGAACATTATGGCTCCCTCTCCACCAGGTTTACAACCTGAAATTTAATCAAAATTGGCATGGAGTTATGTTGCTTTGGGAAGACTGTGTGAAACAGAATTATTGTTTTCGTAGTTGTGAAAAGAAACCAACCCCACCGTGACCTATTTTATTCATGAATGCCATAATTTTAAGGTAGTGTGACAGACAAATTAGGAATCGAGCATGTTTTCTGGTACAAATTGACCCCAAATGAAATTTGAACGAGACGATAAATTCCAGTCACGAATAAAGATTTTTTTTTATTTTTTTTGTCATTCGTCATTCCTAATCTATTACACGGGGGAGGGGAAGTAGGACTCGATCCCGGAATGCAATGTAGAACATTCAAGAGCTCTACCGCGTGAATTAACCACCACTTGCACTCACGAATAAAGATAACTAGTCCACATCTGTTAAATTCCAGGATTACCATCAATAAATGAATGGAAGAGATACTCACCTAAAAACGGGACCCTGGTGTGCGGCATCCAAGCCGTCGGATGTGTTTTCAACAGTCCTGATTTCATCTCGACACCTTGCAAATCCGAGCCGTACATTGCCAATATGAAATCCGAGCAATTGATTGCCAAGATCAACGGCTTGTATGCGCACACAAGGGCCTACAATCATGGAAACATTAATCCTAACAGGTTTGAAACATGCCTAACAATATATACTAATGGAAACATACCTAAGTACTAGTAGTAACAAATAGAACATGATCTTCATAAAATTCAACCAGCATCATGAACCCATAAACATTCCAAGTCTTGAAAAAAACTTGGGTAATATTTTAGCATGGCGGTACAAGATTATTTATTTATTTTTTTTTATAACTGAGGAAAAAACTTGGGTAATATTTTAGCATGGCGGTACAAGATTTTTTTTTTTTTTTTTATAACTGAGGAACAGCCCTACAATAGGCCACTAAAGGTACAAGATTTATCAGTTTGGCCTTGCTGGTTTTCTGTTTTAGTTGAGGGTCTTTTTTAACTTGTTTTTGTTCAGGTCGCAATATGTTAACTTCTACACTTGTTTTAGCTCTTGCTTTTTTAATGATCTATAGAATGTTTTGTTTGCAGAAAAAAGAAGAAGGAACAATTATAGTTTTCCTCCAAAACTCTTTGCCAACAGAACACGTACGGGCAAATAAATTTTCTTTTCCTTTAATTCACTTCACTTTTTCCGAGAATACATTTTCCACATAACATTCCCAACAACTGAACAGATCCATAATGAACAAGCAAAATGAGGATTCATTCAGCAATCCTCAGCCCCAGAAGAAAATGTCGAAGAGGAGACCGAACAAAAGGAAAACCTAGGAAAAATTGAGATACATCATTTGATTAAATGGGTCCAGCACTCTAGAGCAAACTTATTGAAGAACAGAAGGGTGGAAAAAACACTAGTTGAGTAATCAAATAAACTACCATGTTGATTTACTTCCTTTAACACGGCAATACGGAGTCGTTTCGTTATTGTTTTACCAAAGGGCGGATAGTTTCCTCTGCAATTTCCAGCTTCCTAAAAAAGCGATGAAACCTGGCTCTTTGATGATAACTCCTTCGTTCTTCTCCAACGAAAGCATTATTCTCACGCAAATCCATGCAAAGTACCTTTGATATTACAACTTCTAAGCACTCTTTAGTCTACCTCGCGTCAACAATAGCGACCTTTGCAATGCAAGTATTAGGACCCAAGTGGTTGCGGTTATTTTCTCCTTTATCATCAAAAGTAATGCTGAGCTTAAAACGGTCTTCAAGATCTGAGCATGAAGTCCCTTGAAAAATCCCAACATCCCTTCTTTCTTCCATATTGCACAAACTGCTCCGGTCACTGTCTTGCGTGACCTGCGTTCAGCTTCTGAGGCCTCATCGTCATTTGAGTCTGCAGCTTGAATCATTACTTTACACCTGTTCACATTTGATATCTTAAAGTAGTTTAATAGGTGATGTTGCATGAGAGGATGGAAACAGCATCCTTTAATATGATTCCCTTATGTGATCTCCTCATGTAACCCTCACATGAGGTGAAATGACACCCACAATGGAATGATCCGAGCCATTCGTTTTGAAGGTTTCAATGAGTAAATTATTTATGTAAAATAGTCAGTCAAGTATCAATAGCCATATCAACAAATCATAATTGTTGAGAGAGAAATAGACCTTTGAAATTCAGACAGTTCAGTTCAATTCTGACGGTTCATTCTTTCTAGACAAACATGATTCGACCAGGTATTTACTGATATCAACTAACCTGATCTTTTGCATGGATGATTTAAGTGTTGGGACTAAAACATAAATGAGTGATCAACAAATTGGAACCACGATGGGTCCCATTTATCTTCAGAGGATCACAGGAGGATGTTACATTAAGAAATCATACGAAGGATCCTGATTCAAGAGAATGAGCATGGACCTGATTGCTGGATATGTCAAGACGGTGGCAATACTCTTTGAAATTGCACCTAACACAAAAGCTGAGAAAGCAGAAAGGGCTTCCGTGGATGCTTTGTTCTCTGCTTTATTCTTCTTCGCTTTCAGGAGTCTTTGTTTCAATTGATCAAAAACCGTATACTGACACATAAGAATTATAGCATTAGTGCAGCTAATTGGGGTTAGATGTGTTTACCAGTTTGATGTTTGGTACCTTTCCTTTTTCGGTATAGTGCAGTTAATTGGGGTTAGATACTTAGATGTGATTACAAGTTCGATGTTTGGTACCTTTCCGTTTTCTATATTCTGCTTCCACTATTTGGAAATCAACAAAAACCTGTTTTCTGAACAGTTTTCTGGAAACCATTTTCGTGGAAATTTTCTGAAAACATCCCAGTTTACAAATACGGCAAAAAGATGTTTTCATAGTTTTGAAACTGTTTTCGCAAAAAACTAAAAATGGTCAAACTTATCATTGCTTTTGCCTCCAAGGACACAGAAAAGCACAAAAGGAGAAACAAGAACAATTCCAAGGGACACAAAATTTCAAGCCAGGATTAAGTACCTGAATTGAAGGGTTGGAAGTTAACAGAAGAGAGATACCAAGGCCGTCGAATGCCTCACTCCAGCTGCCCTCTGTTAGGGTTAGCCAAAGCCCTTTTGACTTCCCAAAGGCACTAGTTTGCATTTTTGAAGATGCTGTATCCAGGGGCTACACAATAATTGTTTCATGCATTGTTAGTTAAATCAGCCACAAGCTATATAATGGAAAACCAGATTGTCAGAAAACATTAATTCTCAAGTGGAGAAATATTTACTCCCTTTGGTTTCAAACACAATGGAACAAAATAATGGAAGAAAAGATGTTGCAATTGTTCAAACTCCAATACATTGAGAAAACGCAAATAGGTCAGTGAAAGAAAACAGAAGAAAAATATTTGACACCAACATAATCATTTCTGTTGTAAAGCTGGCAGAAGTAAACTCTCAATGACCATCACTTCTGAAAAATGTTACGGGTTTCTCAAAATGCTTGGTTATTAGTGAAATGTTTCGGGGGGGAAAAAAGAAAAAAAAAAGAAGAAAGAAAGAAACCTTGATATATGAGGTGGAATATGGAATGAAAGCTAGTGTTAAGTGTACAGGGGCAAAGTTCACTCAAATAGCAACATATAGAACCAGATATTATTCCTTACATTCGCTCATAACTAGTTTCAACGCAGAATTAAAATTCTCAAACTTCTCCAATATAAAATATTCCATGCATATCATTTAACCACGGCTCAAAAGAAACTGAACTGGTACTTAAACCAATACACGGAAACTCTAGGTTCTGAGTTTTCAGATCAACAGTCCCAAATCTCCCAATATCATATAGTTCATTTACCGGCCAATTGTAAACAAAGCCCAAGCAGTTTGGAGTTTTGGAAAAATAGGTGACATCCTCTCATTGTTACTGTATACGGTGAGTTGAGGGTCATAGAGGCTTTCCCAAAATACTCACCTGAGTAACAATGGCTGTGCAAGCACCAGCAGCGGCTGCAATAACTAGGTTTGCTGTAGTTCCAATGGACTTGGACCCACTTTTTACCAGATATAATCTTTTGAAGTAGCTGTATCCGTAGAAGTAGACAAACTGTGAAATGAAGGATTGCAGGTTCTTGGTCCCAAGGCCCTGGTACAGTGAATGAATCTGACCGGTAGATATTGCTTCCCTGAAAACATCTGACAGGTTCCTGAAGAAACCAGAGCCAGTGACATCCATTGAACAATTGACCAATTTCCAAGAATTAAGTGATGAGTAAATATAACTATCCCATCACAAGACATTTTGCATGAGTTCAAACAATCTTCAAGAGACTATGGACTATTGAATGATGCAGATTGAAAACGGAAAAATGGCAGTTCAATATTTATATGCTCTTAGCTACAATAAATACAACTAATTATTAAGGGGAAATATTACAGGAAAGTGAGTGTTTGTAGTCAATATAGAATCAAACATGCAAAAGTAAGGAGGAGCAATAATGGAGCAGACAACAAATAATGGAGCGATAGGCCTATTATCAAAAACTATCAAAAATATAAAAATGGAAGGAAAACCATTCTCATTAATAGCATTCTACAAACTTTTCACGTGATTCACGGATGGACAGAGAACAAAGCACACCCAAAAGGAATCAGTCGCTCATTACGTGATGAGACCAGAAAATGATTGTTTGATAATCATCAAAACAATACAGCATGACACTTTTTAAGGATTCTACCAAATTAAAAAGGAACCCCGTATTTACATATAATAATAATAATAATAATAATAAGGAACCCCGTCATCTGTCAAATGGAAGGCCTTAGCTACAAATAGTAGTTGTAACCTATGGAGCATATAAGAAGGCCATTTTGTTTAAGGATCAAGAGGTTATCCTTGTAGATGAAGCAGAATCCCAACCATTAGAATAGGCTTACGGCAAGCCAGATTTTAATAAAGGAGCGATGCTTCTCTAGAATTTGGCAACTCCGCACACCTATATTCAACGCTGTCTGACGGTGGGACTTTTGTTGAAGTTGTACCGTCCATGTAAGCGCATCAGGTGTAGGAAGGACTTCTTAAAGAAGCACGTGAGAAAAAACTTTACAAGGATCTTAGATGACTAGCACTCAGTCAATTCTCCAAAATATGCAATGAGTTCCTTGATTCACTAGTCAAAAGATTCTCCTGAGTGCTATTAGTAGTCTACTTCTAAAATAAGTGTCATGCACTGAATCAATTCTCCACAATATGCAAATGCAATGGATAATATTTGAGAAGCTATCCATTGGGGCCCCTGCATCAAAGGTATGGGAATGACATTGTTTTCAACATGGGAAGGTCCCTAACAGCTAAGGTTTCATCTATAATTCACAATGGACAGTGGCGATGGCCTAGGGGCAGAAACAGGATTACTTTAAAAATCATGGAACAGACGCCTTCAGCTCTTTTACCAAATGAGGATCAAGAAGCTAATGTCAAATGGCTGCCTCATTCTAGTGAATCTTTTTCTATTAAGTCTGCTTGGGAAGCAATCAGGCACACGTATCCTCCACAGAACTGGTATGGGAAGGGAAGCATGTGCCTAGATGGGCATTTATTCTATGGTTAGCTGTTCACAGAGACCAAGTACAACCGATAGGTTATTTGCCTTGGGCATTGGCAGTAAATGATGACTGTAAGAAGTGTAGGAGGGGGAAAGAGAGCCACCAACACCTATTCGTTGATTGTCCCCATTCTAGTGAGTTGTGGCAGAATTAGAAGCAGGAATTGGATTTCTTCAGCTGAGGTATTGTGGATTGGAATGTGAACCATGTTAAGGGGCATGTTTTTCAGAGTTTGATCACGAAATGCTCTTTGGCAGCGGCTTTTTACCATGTACGGATGAAGAGGAATCAAAGAACTGATGGAGTAGAAATGAGGGTAATCCTACCATTTTAGTGTCATCCAGTGTAGTAGGGTCATTGAGTCTATAAATAGGTGTCTAGAGTCTTCATTAGGTAGTTTTTGATATTTGAAGAATTATATTTTGAGAGCTTTAAGAACATTTCAGAGTAAGGCTGAGCATATTAGGGCATTTCTTTACTCCAAAAGACTTGTTTAAACCCTCCCAGAAGAACAGGAGTTTGTGTGAAGTCTGGGGCTCGCCTAGTTTTGTTCTGCAATCTGGATATAGTCTAAAAGTGACTGTTCTTTTTTCCAGCCATTTTGGCTTGTTTTTTGTCACGTTCCATTTTGCTTTGATAGTTCCTTTGCAAGGTGTAGTTGTATAACTTGGAAGGACTAGTTTCCTCGTTGTTCTCCCAGGTTTTGTGTGCTGGGTTGTACTCTAGTTTCGGCTTTTTAATAGAATCATACTTGTCAAAAAAAAAAAAAAAAGATGCGTGGAAACCAGGGTCATTCTATAGATCGACGCGCCTAGAATTTCCATTGAGAAGATCATGCACCATCCAACTAAGAAAGTACGTGATGGATCGAAGATTGAAGACTATTTTTGGTGGGGAAGTGATCTAATCTATTTTTGGTTTTAGAGGCTGTTTTTTTTACATTTATGGTCTAGTAGGATATTTTCTTGTTTTTTGCACTTAGGATATTTTTAGTTTGCTGTTTTTTTTAAGTTTCCTTAGTTGTAAGGCAAGTCTCGGGAAGTGTGGAGCAGCAGCCATGTTTTGTAAAAAATAGCTGCTGCAAGTTGGTACTGCTGCTGCTACTATTTTGTCATATTAGGCACTGGTACTTCACCTGGAAGTAACCTCTTTAGGAATACCTATATATAGAGCTGTAATCTGGTTGTAAGGGAAGTTTTTTTTTATGAATGAAATTCCAGATTTTAGTGTTTTGTTGTAGCCCTAGAGTGTTGCCTTTAGGGCTTGGTTTTGAGCCCCATAGCTCGTGGATTTCAAGCCTTGGTTGCTGGATTCTGTAAGAATCGATCCCAAATCTGATTCCTGCATAGTTTCAGCCTTGAACCATGTAAGTCGGGTCCATCTATGATTGTACTTGGTTGAACCTCCAACCAAGTTACATCAGTACAGAAAGGGACTTAGAGTTCAGCTCATATTGTGAGGCAACAATGTCATGTACCCTTAAAAATTTATTCCTTTGCATGAAGCATAGTTGTCAAAGGCAAGCCTGGGCACTCCTAGGCGACAGGCGCATCAAGACACCAGGTTGGTGCCGTGACTAAGCCCAAGAGAGGCGACTTGAAACAAACAGCCTAGGCGAGAAAGGTGCACACCTGGAGAAAGGCGAAAAAGCAACCAGGCCCGCGCCTCTTTCAACTTTCAATCATAGCCGGAGGCCCGGAGGATAAGTTATATCAGTAATAGCCCAGGTTAAACTCAGTCATCGATCTACAACATACGAAACAATTCCTAGAACTCCGGTAGACAAAACAAGTGATCGATCACCCTCAATACCTTCTTTGTCAATAATCCAGCAATGATATTAAAAATGGATACTCTTTCATGTCTCCTGCTCATCAGTCATCAAGTTAAAAATATTTTCGTATCCGACACACAGCCTACATATCCCTGGTACTTTTATGCTAAGATCGCGTTAGATGGTCTTAAGCAAAATTCATCCCAAAAGCTAGCCATCACAATTTATGCTATTCAAGCAATGTGGGACTTTGCTACACACCACGACACACAGAGTCAATCAACTCAAAAGTACAATAACTGAGAAGTGGAAATCAAGCATGAGACTCAACTATTTTTATATAAGGTTGTTGTCACATGTTAGCACCCGTGTACATATTCTAGACAAAAAAAATTCATTTTTGTTGGCCAGATTCCCTCACTGCTTAATCTCTCCACCATTCTGTTCTTAAACCTGGCAGGTCCTGCATAACCAATTCTCTAAAGTACTATCCACAAAAAAGTCTGTGTCCCACATGCTCTCTGGTAGACATTTACCCTTTTCATTTCTCTCCCATATTTTTCACTCGTTAAGCGTTAAGAGTCGCAACTGTTAAATAAAATGAAGATGTCGAAAGATCTCACTAGCTAATGGGATGGTTGGATGTAAATGAAATACAAGAAACAGATTTACAAAACAAACTTAGTGTTGCGTGCTACATTACATGTCAAATGGGAAGGGAAAAAAAAGAAAGCTCAATGGGTCAAAGCCAATGGCAGTTAGGGAATTCCCGATTGAGCAAGCCAAGCAGTCAGGTTGCCTCTACGGCAAAATAAATTACTTTTGATTTAAGGAATTTATGTCCCACAGCAACAAAAAATGATATGAAAGGAACTGATGTCAACCACACAAATCAAATTTGCAGGTCCCATTACTATTATAACAAAAATCTAAAATAACCAAAAAGGTACTGATTATTACATTGCACACATTATGATACCGTTCCAGGATGCACAACAAAATGATTAAAAAACAATTCTTCATTTTTTTATTTTTTTATTTTTTTGATAACCAAATGTCCGAGCCAGCATTCGCGCACCTCGACTAATCCTGGGAGACCAATCCCATCGTCCACTAACAGGGGCCCCATTTAGAGCCACAGCAAAGCTCTGTATGGATTGGCCCCAAAGGAGTTGATAGCACCAACGAGATTTCGAACCTAAGACCTTAGGAGGGAGCAAACCCCTAAGTCCTGAGCCTTGATCACTAGGCTAACCCCTTTAGGATTAAAACAATTCATGTTTAAGAACATAATTAAATCTAGTCCCAGTACGACAAAATAAACTTTCATCACGTATATTTTGTCAAGAGTTGCTGGCCTCCGGGCCCCATAACTAAAACAATGGTGAAAATTAATTCATATTGAGTACCAAACAATTATTGTAGGTCCCACTATGGCTAAATATATCAAAATGTCGAAGGAGTTCATTGGCATTCGCTAGCTTCTGTGGTGGAATATTGATATATAAACAAAAGACATCCACGAGCTGATATGGATGGAATTAAGCTAATATTTGAAGGGTAATAATGGAATCGAAAATGTTAGACGGAAGGAAACAGCAACTTTTACAATAGTACAGGTGCGGATGTGCATGGAATTAAGCTAATATGTCTAGGGTGACAACGGAATCAAAAAGGGTAGACGGGAGAAGGAAAAATCAACAGGGAATTGTGGCTTATATGATAGTAGGCAGATATCCTAGCAGGAATTTGCTCGTCAAAACTGGTCTCAACTACTATTCCGAATTTCAAACAATATGTCCCATCCTCATTGATGTCAGTTCCAAATTGGCCCAAAACATAACAAGAAACTTACTACTAGGTTGGTATCAGCAGTGTTTTCATAAGGCAAATGTGCAATATGATGCATTTTATCCAGTGAGGAGAGAGATATACCGGAAGGCATTGGCGGAAACATTTTGGATTTTACTTCCATGTTCAATGCGAGATAAAACTTATTAAAGCCCCTAAAAACATACACATATTTATACTGGTCTTAAGTATGCAGTGAAAGTTTATTCACTCTCAACTTCCGTTGTACCAAAAATAGAAAGTTTATTCACTCTCGATACTAAAGCTATATCTATATGTCACTTAATTTAAAACACCAATGTTTTCTAACACATAAAATACTTGTACTATATGTCAACGCCCTTTCTAGCCATTGTACATAGATGACTTAGGTCACTTTACTCTTCCCTTTTGCATAATGTCGGTTAAGATATAATCCATCACATATGCAGTCTCTCAATTTCATTAATACCTACAGGTTAGGAGAGAGTGAGAGTATGAAAAATTCATACGCCCTGTTACTCCAAAGAAACGTCCGCCTCATATGAAAGGCATTCAAATTCATACAAGGCACACCTTGTGCGATCACCCCTTGTACAAACTGTGCACCCTAGGAGGGTAAAGCACAAATTCAAAATCCTCAGACTCAGATGCATTTTTTTGAAGCCAAGCCTTAATAACAACCGCGAGGCGAGTCCTATCTTAGCCTTTCTTATTCATTATCGCTATAAGATGGATTTGATCTTCTATGTACTAAACCTAATTTAGGGACGCTGAAGGCAAAATTTGAAGGCCATGTTTTTAAACATAAACGACAACTATATAATGGTTGATTAAAACAATCAAACATATTATCAAACAAGTAATCAAACAAATGAAAGTAGAATTCAGCATGATCGGGCAAGAAAGTCAACTAATTTGATCTAAAGAAGCTAAACCCCCAAATAATTTGTCGGTGGGAAGCGATCACAACAAATTCTACAGAGAGATCACAATTATAAGGCTTGAAAGTTGAAATCACCTAAAACACTCCCAAAAATAAATTGATGAATTTGGAAGAAGAAGAAGAAGAAGGAGATTCCCAAAAATAAATTGATGAATTTGGAAGAAGAAGAAGAAGAAGAAGAAGAAGAAGAAGAAGAAGAAGGAGATTGACCTGTACTTCTGCCGGCCGTGTGCTTGGACTTCAGCCTGGTACTTGGTCTTGCAAGTGTCAAGTGGGTACAAGATCGTTGTGCTCAAAAGAGCTCCAACTGCCCCTGAGGTCGCCTCTGATATAGATTCCAAATCCACACTCATCCTCCTTAGTTTTTTTTCCCTTCAATTACGTAATAATGATAGTAATCACATAGATCAAAATTGATATTCTGTGATGAATGAGAAAGTTGGTTACGGTATACAAAATAGTAGTAATTGATAGATCGTGGAGAGGAGAACTGATAGAGAGAGGAGGCGTGGAATGTTGGATCCTCCGCGGAGAGATGTGGTAGTTCCTGGAGAGAGAGACAAAATGGGTAGGCAGGAGATGGGTAGGCAAGAGATGGGAATGCATGTTTGTTAAAGAAAGCGACGCCTATATATAGACAGAGCAATACGGAAGAGACACGGAGACCAAAAGGACGACGTTTTCTCGGGATTGGGAAACCAATTTTGCTACGACAATTTGACTACGAAACTTTCACCATGATGCCTAGCTGCCACTATTTGGTGGGTCCTACGGGTAAGTGCTGATATAGTAGTTGTAATACTAAAAGGAAATCTGGTTAAAGTACTGTAAAAACAAAAATGATATGGGTAAACCACCCAAATGTACACTAACCCATTTCAACGATTAAGACGCGTTGGTGTACATTTGCTATATGTGTGTGGTGTATCCATAGGCGCATTGAAGTAAAAAATAGGAAAAAATACTAATATAAACAGACAAATACATAGAGCAAGAGTAGTGAGCACAAAGCACCACACTTCTCCCAGACCCACCATCTCTTCCATCAAAATGAAAGATCTAAACTAGAGTTCTCAAACGTCATCTCCTCCATCGCAACTATTGGGGAACTTTTATAGTTTTTGGGAGAATAAAAATGAAGGCAGTCTTCATCTAAACGAAAATTTAGAATTTGAAGTTTGAAGCACCACCTCCTCCGTGGCTTGTTTAGTGCAATCCATCTTGTAATAAGTAATGTATTAAGCACCATGCAACAAAGAACAAAATTGATTGCTCATTCTCAGAACATCGCATTTGATGAGTTTCAATGTACCAAACAAAAGGATTGCAATCACAGAGACAATAAAAAAGCAACATAAACCAAAAAGCTTTGCAATCTAACAATACTTCAAATAACTACTAGAAGATCAATGTCATCTCAACCACTCAATTTTCACCATCTTTGTCTACTCTAGAATACTCTCATTCATCATGTGTGGTACTCCAAGATGTAGATAGATGCCATTGCCAAGGTCCCTAAAAGATTTCCCACAAACAAAAAAATGCATTAAAGCTAACATTTTGGTGAAGATTTAAATTGAAAACTTAATTAACGCAAGAAGTAGTGTTGATAGATTAAGTTTGCACCTCCAATGCAAAAGTTTCTTTCTTGGTGTATGTTTTGTTGCCTGAGATACGTGCTCATACTAGTTTTGCCAATTGTATTTTGGTGCCCGGAACCTCGATTCACTCCATCAACAAATTTTGAATGTTCACATGAAGAATCCTATACCGTACATAGCTTGTTAATCTTTTATTATCAAGTGCTAATTTACAAACTTTTGGAAAAACAAAAAAAAACAAAAAAAAAAACTTACATCTAAATGAATATTTCACGTTCCAAGCCCAACACCAATTGATTCCAATGGATCCATCTTCGTGACATTTGCAAGTTCTTCCGACTCCTGTAATATGGAAATAGAAAGTTGAGTTAAATATAAAATATCAAAACTATGAAGCCCACAACAAAAATACCTCCAATTACCTCATTATTTATGCCCTTCATCTTCTTTTTTCCACCTTTCATTTTATTAACAGCTTTCTCGCAATTACTCTGCTTTCTTTTCAATGGTAGCTGTCCCTTTTTACGAACGATCAATGGATCAACAATCTGTGAGCCATTTTTGGAAAATATAAGATCATTGCCATCCAAGGTTGAATCGTTCCCACAAGAAACAAACTTACTACTTCCACAAGTACCTGATTTTCTTTCAACTCTTCTTCCGTTTAAATAGCAATGTCACTACTTTCTCAACCTTAATAGAAGAATCCAAAGCCAAATTAGCAACCATGGAGAGGCATTGTACATTTTATCATGGTTACATGGTTCGGGATTATTGGACTTGTCATAACCAATTCGTACTTTTATGCGGCTTCTTTTTATAATTTTGGTCCACCTATCCAAGATATACTTGCTAGGTGTCTTATAAACCTTTCTTTGTGTGAATACCACAATTTGATGCCCGCAAATGACCCATCTAAGCACAAACAATCGACAACTATAATCAACTTCATTAGTATCCCCATTAAAGTAGACACTAAAAGTTGCACGCCGGTGGGAATCTTTCCCAAATGGAACATCTTCCTCTACTTGTAATAATACTAGTTCCAACGCTTTATGCGTAGCACGAGTGTGATGCCTGTGTGTTTTGTGGCTTTTGTTTATAGTTAGTGCTTGCGACCTTGGATTGTATCTTAGATGGTGTCGCCCCAAGCGTAGGGCTAGGTATCGCATAACATAATAATCGGTAAGACCGGGTCGAATCCACAGAGACCAAATGCACCCGGCGTGAGAGTTGTCTTGCAAGTGTAGGTTTTTAGCCTTAAAGCGGCAAACTTGGCTTTTGGAGTTTGTTTGGTGGAATTCTCTCGACTTCGAGAACAACTCAGAGTTAAAAAGACTAATATAAGCTAAGGCGAAGTCTAGGGGTAGTAAACTACCATGACTCAGGTTAATCCATCCTCTCTTGATAACCGGCTCAGGGCATCGTTAAATGCACCCGAACGGAAGATTTAGATTTTAAAACCTTTTACAAGAAAATGTGTTTACCAAAGATTAGGGGGTTCCGGTACATTTTGCAAACGGATGGGTTGAAATCGCCCAAAGCATCACACGTGCCAAGTAGTCAAGCTCTTGGCTACGGATGATCAAAAGGATTAACAAACCCACTCTTTGGTACATAAAAAGTGAAACCCCAAATTTTCGGTAAACAAGCGATGTATGCCTTATACACGAGATGGGCGGATTAAACCCAAGTCATGGAGTGTTAATCACCCCATGACTTGGCCTATTAAAACTACTCGCACATTATGCTAAAAATTAAGCCTATGAATTGGAAGAAAACTAAAAACATGTTTAATAACTCTAAAAACTGATTTTTATGATTAATCCTAGGTTTGCCTACAACATTAACACTTGAGAATTAATCAAACAACTAATAAGAACAAGAGTTTTCAAAGGAAATAGCTAGAAAAACAAGAAAACGAATTAACCGATAAAAACGTAAACAAACTTGATTTATATAGAGATCCAACGAGTAACTACAACATTAAACAACAAGAAATTAAAGGAAAATGAAGACTTACTTGAGAAAAACTAGAGAGAGAGAGCTTAAAAATCCTCCAATGGAGGAGCAAAAACTAGACTAAGGAGGAAGAAGAAGGAGAGAGGAGGGAGGAGGGTATTTATACTAAAAGCCCTTTACATTGGCTAATTATCCCAAAAACATACTATAAGTGGAAAGTTTTCATAAATGGAAGATATTAAAGCAACCTAAAATCTGTCAAAAATCGCCATAATTGAGTTTGGATCGATCCAACTTCATCATGGATCGATCCAGATGAGTCTGGAGAAGTTTTCACATATGTGGATCGATCCACATTAACTCTGGATCGATCGAAGTGTCTGTTCGGGCAGATTTTTTACCCAACTTCGCGGGCACGCCCCGGCTTCGTCCGAACTCGGAATGAGGCGATTCTTGAACCGTTGGAAAGCTCTATGAGTCTACTTTCTAACCCAATTAACCTCATATTCATAGCCTTTATATCTTGAAAGTAATGAGCCTTTTTCTATCAGTTGGTCAGATTTTCTCGAGGCTCATAACTCCAAATTTCTTGTTCTTTTGTTCCGGCCTTCCTTGAACCTTCCAAAGCTTCTTGAATCGACTTCTAAGCTTCGGCAATTGTCCTCCACGGCATTGCGGGACCTTAGGTACTTCCGGATACAACCGGGGATTATTTGGAGCTTTGGACACACCTTTTAGCTCCGATTTTCTGAAATTCATCAAAAACACAACTCGCGCAAAATCAATCGTATAAAGGCACAAAATGCACGTGTGTGTGATCACAACGAGCAAGATAAGCCCGCATATAAACAACATTTGGGGCTTATCAGTTAGATGTATTGAATGTTGTTGTAATAGTAAAAATGTTCGGTAAAGGAAGTGGAGAAAATTGAGAAGGGTAGTGAGAAATGTAAAAATAAGATATAATTGCTAGTTGGGAAAATTGGCGATATGTAAAAATGGGGTATATGTGTAAAAATGTAGATGGATAAAAATGTGGATTGCAAGTGAAATTGGATTTCCTTTTGGTAATTTGAGGACATTCTTTGTTGGTAGAGTTTTTAAGTCAATATATCACGAGGTATATAGCAACAGAACATATGCACGTTGCAAATTGCATAACATGTTTCATATCCCGGACAAATTAAGTGCAACATCAAACGGTAAATGTAGGTTTGGAAACCAAAAATATATCGTGATGGAAAAGGCACGTATACTCAGAATCACTAAGGATGGGGCAAGGGAAAAGAGCTTGCAGAAAAGAAAGAAAAATATCATAATCACAAGAAGGAAGATTCAACGATTTTACTTGGTTTCCCAATTTTGGGTAGATGTTTATTATATGTGGAGAGGATTACACACTCACCCCAATCTGACATGCACTAATTGCTCTCAGTTACTCTCTAAGAGAAGGGAGGGTGAAGAGCTTTTGTTTGCAATGGTAAAATGATGATAAGGTGTTGATGCCTAGGTTATCTGCAACTGCTACTTATTTGTGAGGCTTGTAGAGATTTCTCTGTCTTTTTAAAATCATTTCATACCCACTTTTATACGCTAAAAGGTCTGGATCATTATGCAGCTAAACAAATGCATGTCATTTTTGTTATCCCTATAGAAATACACATCACTCGGACTCTCCCTAAGTGTAGATCATGCGTCCGCCATACTTGGCCGAAACTGCTGAAATGACAGGTTCCTAACTGCAGTCCCTGTTTGCCTGTTCAGAAAGAAAAAAAAAAACATAGAATATAAGAACGCATAGTAGATATGCCAAGTATGGTGTAAACACGTGTGTGAACAGAGATTAACACTATTTGTAATTGAAATCTCCTTGATTTCTTCTTCCATGAGCTTCATGTGGTCGAAGTCGCGGACATAGTCGTGTGTCGATCCAGAGATGGGGTCTAGAGAACCCTCATTGGATGCGCCAAAAAGGAAAGGGACCCCCTAAGGCCCTAACCAAGGTTCTCATCACTTATCTTCCTTCATTAGGACCATTGTAAGGATTATCATAGCAGTAGGAAATTGAACGTAACAACACTCTAAGGTAACATAGCTACAATAGAAGTCAAATTAGCCCATGAAGTTTCACAGGCTATTCTGCAGGATCCCCACTTTAGGCCATTCTACATGATTACTGACCTTTGTCGATCGGAAACCATGGCACAAAATCATAATCTACATAGATCCAGTTTCATGTAATATCCCGACCAGCTTTTCTCCATTAGTGTTTGGTATTATGATTTTCTGTTGCTGCATAACTGAAACGTGGCAATTCATTCAGATTTTAACCTCAAGAATGATAAATAAAAGGGATGCAAGTCTGCGATCATAATACCAATGTCTCCCTCTCAGTGTAAAGTAGATACAATAAAGTATAAACAACCAGCTGTGGACTCTTTTCTAAACAGATTGACCTTCTACATTTTCCATAAGTACATTCAAAACACTCTAAAAGGAAGCATCCATGTATACACTAAACCAAAGTGTGACCTCTCATAGGAGACTACCAGTATCCATCGCCATTATATATCTCCAAAGCGGCAAAAGTGACTTTCTAAGAGGTTTTGACGTGCGTATGGGATCATGGGAGAGACACTTGTCAGTATTCCATTTGCTTTATGGTGATGACTGTATCATCTTAGGCTATCTAAGAGGTGTGCTTTTGTGTTTTGAAGCTATGTCAGGTTTGGCAAAAACCAATATGCAAGCATAATCAATCAACCAAATATTGGAAAGCAAATATAAACGCTCAAGTCTCCAAAGTCCGAATGTTACATTTGAAACGAATATAATGAACTTTCCAGACAATCATTACAATGTCATGAAACAAGTAATGAACTTGCATGGCACACATAAATACATAATCTACGTCTACACTTCTGACATAATTAATTCCAAAAAAATTTGGTAAACAATTACCATAAATCATTTACCATGCATAAGATGTTATTATGTGCAAGGACAAAGGAAATTTCACAAACCTCCCTCCCTGGATGGAACGGAACATCAGGGCCTCTTGTAATTTCAACAGCAACCACTCCAGCCAACTATAATCAACGGCAAATAAAATGATCAGCCAATGAAAATCAATTTATGGTTCAAAAATCTTATCCGAATAAGTACACTTAGAGACAGGAAGAGATAGCGAGAAAGACCTGATAGAAGTTACCGTAAGAAAGGATAGGAAATTGTTCCTTGAGGGGATCCAGGAGCATTACAGCAATATCGAGGCCATTGTTGGCTGAGTGACCTTGCTTAGCCTTGTACCACATTGTCCCGAATGGACCCCCAGTCTTAGTCTTCACATCGTAAGTACCAGTAGAGTGCCACTTCAAACACAACACCACCTTCAATCTCCACCGAACAAAGCAGGATACACATACATATAGATATGGATGGCTAAACATACATCAAACTATGTGCATTTGTATGGATGTAATTACATATATAGGACAATCCTAACCACAACCCAGATTGTGGATAAAGGTGAAATGAATGTCGATATTAAAAATTTAAAAAAAACGTATCGATATTTTCTGAAACTGTATTGGCCCTGTTTGTTTCCCAATTTAGTTTTAGTTTTAGTTTTAGTTTTGATGAAATCATCATTTCCCTCATTCTCTCTCTCTCTCCACTCATTACACCTGATGACATCATCAAAACTAAACTAAACTATATAACCAAACACAACCATTGATATCCGTGACATGTGTGTTGGTCCATTGGAATAGGTACATGCTTGGAATAATTATGCATATTATCTGGCGTTGGTTAGCAAGACCCATAGATATACATACATAAAAACTATGTGTATTTCTATGCCTGTATCGGTGCATGAGCGTTTCTTTAAGACATATATATGTCCCTATGCATCTATATAGATATAGAAATGTATATTTCTAGGCAACGCGCGCACACACACAGAGAGAGACATACGTGAGACAGAGCATAATTGGAGCACATGTCTTCTCAGCGATGAAGCCTCTGAGCTTCCTCTTAGCTTTCTCAACAGCCTTCTTGTACTCCTCGCTCACAGTCGAGTAGCACTTCCTCATAGCTTACAATTTTCTAACCACATTCAAACACGGGAAATACAGATATAGGAGATGAGAAAATTGGAATCTTCACCATTTTCATTTCCCACCTTCTTTGCCAAAACATTCTCATATTGCTCTCCAAATTGTTTCAAAGTGGTTTTCGAGTTGATATATCCATCAAAGTATGCGTTCATGCTTTCACTTTGTTATGTTGTTGACATTCTTTCCCAACAATATATTTCACAAATACACAAACCCACTGATGTCTCTCCTCGTACAATCTAAGTAACCATTCGTTACATTGAAGTTGGTACTTCTCAATGGAAAAAGCCCCACATTTTCTAAAACTCTTCTTTTATCAATGAATTTATAAACAGCTTGTTTCATGTGAAATTTGATTCATTTACGCTCTTTGTACCCTCTTAGTCTTTTAAGAATCGTCTTAGTTAATTATACCTCTAGCAATTGATATCAACAATTATGACTTTTTTGGGGAATAATCCACTACAAGAAATTCTACATTTTTTGGCGTTTAAAAAACACCGCCAAAGACCCGATAAATACTGGAAATACTTTCCCTAACGTTTTTTCCATTTCCCTGAAGACATGCGCGTTGTCTTATGTGGCCGACACTTTAAAAGCACCGCTAAAAGTATGATGTCATCATTATTTTTGAAGACGTTTTTTCAAAAAAGAAATTGAAGAGTAACAAGAAAAAAATGAAACTTACTATTGAATAAGAGGAGATGCGCCGCTCCAAAAAAAGAAAAATCTTATGCATTTAGGACTTATGGTGGTAACACATCACATACATATATATCATATTAAAATAATAATATAATTTTAATAGATTGTGCCTCATGGGATTTTCTAAACCAACCCATTTAGGAAACGGACTTAAAATCTCAACCCAGCTTAGCCCTGTGAGCTTGAATATTTATTATGAACCCTAAAAAAATGGTCTGGTACGGGTGAGCTATCTAGCCCATGTGTAGTGTGCACCCCCATATGGAGTACCTCTACACCACCACTAAACATTTGGAAGCTGAGAACACCAAGTCTAGGCCGATGACTAGGGCTGCAAACAAACTGAGTCATTCGCGAGCTCGGCTAGGTAACGGCTCGGCTTGAAGTGTTAATGAACGAGCTCGAGCCAAGTTTTATGGCTCGTTTGACAAACGAGCTCGGCTCGAGCTATATAAGGCTCGGCTCTCGAGCTAGGCTATATATATATATATATATAATACTAGGGTTTCTCCACTTTGTACACCTGTTTTGTTCTTTGTTTCTTCTAGGGAGAGAGAGAGAGAGAGAGAGAGAGAGAGAGAGAGAGAGAGAGAGAGAGAGAGAGAGAGAGAGAGCCTCTCTCTCTCTCTCTCTCTCTTCCACTGCCCCTCCCAAATCAAGTCGCCATTGTTCCGATTCACTGTCCGACCACCTCCTATCGTTGAGCAACACACAGAGAGAGGCAATCTTACTCTTAGGCTACCCCAAATCTCACTTTTGGGCCACTGATTCTCAGGCCACCTCTGGTTGTCAATCTTTTTCATTATTTGGTAAGAAATCTCACTTTTTCTTTGTTGAGCCCTCTCTCAAAATCTCCTATTCACTTACGTTCTGATTTGTGATGAAACCATTTGTATCAGGTGTTAATCTCAAGTGTGAAGGGACATCAGAGGGAAATTTGACTCACTTTGCAAAGTGAGTGGTATTTGCTGAAAATAACTTGACGATACATGTGTTAGAGGTTTTCCTGAAGAGAACTTGAGTGATTCTTGTAAATCTTGGGTTCGATGAGAATCGAAAAATTTGTTGCATGAAAAATTTGTAACCTCTTAACGAGCTCGAGCTGGCTCGTTCAAATATTACCGAGTTCAGACGAGCTGAGCTCAAGCCGAGCTTGAGCTGAGCTCAAGCCTCCCTAAAAATGACCGAGCCGAGCTTGAATATGTTAATGCTCGGCTTGTTTACAACCCTACTGGTGACCATCCATGGGACTTTATAATTCTGTCACATCTTAATAACATATTCAATTGTTTGCTAAAACTGTTAAAAAGAAAGTTAAATACAATATTGAGAATTTACTAAAATGCTCAAAATTACCGACAAAAAATACTGCAATTGCTAGAAAAAATATGTTGATTTTAATTAGAGAGAGAAAGAGAGAATTAAAAACGATTTATGGAGAAATGGTAAAAATAATTTATGAGGTTATGTATATCCAAATATGATAATATATCAAATATTATCCCTTGAATTTCTCAAGTTTTAAAAGTTTTGAAATTGGACCTTCAAATAAAAATGCATTCTATACAAATAAAAATGCACAGAGATCCACTCTAAAATCTGCCCCTATAAAAAGAGGAAAACATTTGTAACGTATAACATTCTATACCCCCGAATCGTTCACACCGCATCAAGTCCGGTCTAGCACAAAACCCACATCATCATCTCATCATCATAAACCTAAAACCTCACTAAATTCAAAACAAAGCCCCTTCTATTTCGATTCAATATCTTCTTCCCCAAGCACCCCCCCCAACCTAGGGTTTTGGCGCCCCCTTATATTCCCCTCGAAGGTAAACTCCTCGCACACAAATAAATTTCCCTATCCCCTCCATTCATTCAATTCCTATTTTCGCAACGCTTTTCGAGGGTTTAAAGTCAGGGTCTTAGATTTCGTTTCAGCGTGAATGGCTGGAGGAGGTGGCGCAGCAGCTGCGAAGGCTAGCTCCGGCGGCCGTGTCGGCGTGCGTATCGTCGTTGCAGGCGATAAAGGCACCGGAAAATCGAGTTTGATTGTTACTGCGGCGGCTGATACGTTTCCGATTAATGTGCCCCCGTTGTTGCCGCCGACGAGGTTGCCCGATGATTTGTACCCTGATCGTGTCCCCGTCACAATTATTGATACGTCTTCCAGGTCCCTGTCTATCTATCTGTATTTGTTCTGTTTTCATTGTGCTTTGTTGTGGTTACCTTTTTGCCGTGGTAAGGGAATGAAGCTACGCAACGGATGTTTGTTGTAGCTGGAACTTCAGGAAAATCGGATAATTGAAAAATATGAAATAAAGAGGGGTCCTGCCATTGGAAGCGCACTAGGCTTACAATAATAAGTATAAAAAAAGACAAAAAAATAAAAATAAAAAAGCACACTCTAGTGCACATTTTACACTTTTCAATATATTTTCACCCACTTTTATATACTTTTCACACATTTCAATACAATTTTTAAACCTTAACATATCAACTGGGCTTTCTTTAGCATTTTTCATTAAAGAAATATCAAAGTGAACCTCAAGGTGTTGGATTGGTGGTCAGGCCTGGGGCTTGGGGTTTGCTCCTCCCCAAGGTTACAAGTTTGAAACCTCCCAGGTGCTATCAACTCCTTTGGGTGGCTGGAGGTTTGCCTAATCATTCAGGTTCCAGGATTCGTCGAGGTGTGCACAAGCTGGCCGTGACACGTTAATAAGAAAAAAAATTATGATATGTGATATGTTGGTTTAGTTATTTTTATTTTTGTTGTCTCGTTGATCTTGTTTAGCATAATTTCAAGCAACCCCCTTGAGCCCAAATTTTAATGTGTATGAGATGTTCTTGAATTCAGTATGGAGAATAGAGGTAAACTGGCCGAAGAACTTAAACGTGCCGATGCAGTTGTGCTGACATATGCGTGCGATCAGCCTGCCACACTTGACCGGTTGAGTACCTTCTGGCTTCCTGAACTTCGTCGGTTAGAGGTTTGTGCATTAAAGTCTGGTTAAATAATGATTACAAAGTGCAGGCCTCATTTCTGTATTATATTATTTGTCGTTCACTCTTTCCATCTTTTTTTTTTTGGGTTGAATATGATTAAGCATCTGATATAACTGAACAGGTAAAGGTGCCAGTTATAGTAGTGGGTTGCAAGCTGGATTTGAGGGATGAGCAACATCCATTGAGTTTGGAGCAGGTTATGTCGCCAATAATGCAACAGTTTCGGGAGATTGAAACTTGTATTGAGTGTTCGGCCTTCAAACAAATTCAGGTACCATTGAAATGCTTCTTGTTATGTTCGTTGTATATTCGGAATTAATATGCTTATCTCTGACACAAAACCATGGCATGGTTTTGGTTCTGTTCACATGATGTTCTCTCTTTTGCATTGTTGGAAGACATTGGGTCTTTCGGGTGCATAGCAATGCCAGTCTGAAATTTTCTCGTGACACGTGTTTATGTGGGTCCTCCTGAGATATATGGTATTTGCATATATGGATCTGCATATTCAGAATCTCTGCTAATTATATTCATTTCAAGCTGCTATCAATTATTATGCACCATCTGAATAGTTTGTAAGATGGCTGGTGATAAATATTTTTGAAGGAACCTCTGGTGGTTTCGTCTGTGTTCTGCTCATCATTTCTTAGAAAGTTGGAATTTCTCTATTTTCAGGTCCCTGAAGTTTTCTACTATGCCCAAAAAGCTGTACTTCATCCGACAGCTCCACTATTTGATCAGGAAGCACAAACTCTAAAGCCTCGTTGTGTGAGGGCTTTAAAACGGATATTTATTCTCTGTGACCATGATAGGGATGGTGCACTCAGTGATGCAGAGTTGAATGATTTTCAGGTCCTTATTCTTTTTCATGTGGCGATGAAGATATGTGAATGCGTCAATTTTTTGTGCATTATGAGATTTATACATAGGTTAAGATAATGCCACGAGCCCTTTCTATTCTGCCACGACTATTTTAGCTACCTGACAAATTTACCCTCGTTTCTGCTATTTCTCTCTCTTCTTTCCCAAACCCATCCTTTTCTCTCTCTCATTTCTTTTTGCTCTCTCCCTCTTCTTTCTCAGACCCACCTTTTCTCTCTCTTCTCATTTCTTTCAACGTCGTCCATGTTGCCAAATCCGAAATTTGCAGTGGCTACCGTGCCTCACCAACAGGAACATTTAGAACGTAAATTTTTTGGGAACACTGTAGTTGATTTAAAAGTAATTTAGGGCTTTAGAGGCGTGGAGCTACTCCAATTGACCACCGGGAATTGACCACCACACGACCCGGTGGTCATTTGAGATTTTCGTTGAAAAGTTTTTGTTGAAAAGGTATTTGATTTATTGGGATCGATTCATCAAAGAGGTCGTCCAATGAGAGTATATCAGTGGAGGACATCCACACAGGGAAGTCTGATATGGAGACTAGAGTTTGTTTTTGTGTTTGGAACTGAACGCAAACAGCATGGACTATACCAGAAACATAGATGGAGGCGACGGAGGTCCGTTGGCGGAGGGATATTAAGTTGTGTTGGTGGAATGATTTGCCAAAAACGCTAAAGTACAGAGAAAAAGTGGGTCAAGAAAGTTGATTATTATTCAATGTAAAGTACTTCTGAAATAGTCGTGGCAGCAGAAAAAGTTGTCGTGGCATTATGGGCATCCTATACATATTACCTTTGAAGTTTGTTCACTCTCGGGACCGTTTTATGAGTTTGACAAGTATCTGATCAAGAACTTTATTTTATCGCTTGACTAGATTTTCAGAATGATATTATAACGATTGTAAACAGGTCAAATGTTTCAATGCTCCATTACAACCTTCTGAAATAGTGGGTGTTAAGCGGGTTGTGCAAGAAAAACTACCTGAAGGTGTCAATGACCGTGGACTTACTCTGACGGGATTCCTCTTTCTCCATGCGCTATTTATTGAGAAGGGTCGTCTTGAGACAACATGGACTGTCCTAAGGAAATTCGGATACAACAATGACATCAGACTAAGTGATGACCAACTTCCACCTTCAATTAAACGAGCACCTGATCAGGTAACTTCTCCTGGATTTAACTTTCATTTATGTATTTGTTTGTAAATCTTATTATGTTGTGATAGTTCTATTAACTTCCAGAAGCTTTTTGTAGTTGTTTATGCAAAGGGAATATGAAATTTAGAAGTTTTAAGTGCTGAAGCTCATCCTAGCTGAATCGAAAATGTCTATTCTGTTGTGTCTTGTTCTTACGAAGTTGGATCTGATAGAATCAAGATTAATGAGCTCTAGAGCTGACTCATTGCAGATGCCTAAGATTGATATCAATGTTGGATCTCCAGCATTATTTTATCTCCCCAGCAGTGCAAGAATTGTCATTATCTCATGTTTGCAAACATAAATAAGAGAAATTTGGCTTTCGATAGCTTTTATTTGTTCCTCCGGCCACTTTCATAGTGGATAGCATACCCATGAATCTCCTCCCTCACTTCTGGTAGTTCCATCAGGTTCAGAGAAAGTGATGGATTTTGTTTTGATCTCTTCTGGTTTCACGCCCATGCACTTAGATATGACCAGACATTGGTGTAGATGCATCTCATTCTCATATCAAATATAAAGTTTAGGTTCTTCACGCGAACTATAGGGAAATGGATCTCGCACAAGCCTTGCCTTTGAGAGTCTTATTTTCAAGCTTGAAGGGCATGGTCAACGACAACAAGTTTTTGAATACGACACTGGTGAACTGTGACTGAGTAAGATCATTTGTATATTGCCTGTTGGATGAGTGCAACGCGAGAAGAAAAGAGACGAAACAGAGAGGCTCAGAGGCACTAAGACAGTATTTAATGCAGTCCAAACTTACTCTCTTCCTCTGATAGTTAGTTCATACGTGCACACAAGGTCCATGAACATTCCATTTGCTGGCAAGAAGTGCAAGAGCAGCCGCGCACTTGGATGAAACACGGGATCCAGGATTGACTCACTATCCTATTGATGGCTTCATTCTGTCGTGGCTAAGCAGCAGCCTAGTACAGAAAGGTTGCGGTGCACACGGTAAATGGAAGATTGTGGCTTGTTTGCATTGTCAAAGTGTTTGTCATTGCTAAAAACTTGGCAATTGGGTAGGAGAAAAAAACACTTGTCAGATAGGAGAAGAAAGGCAAGTGAAGGTGCCTCCCTTGATTTACCCTAAACTCTTTGTCCACAACAAGTCTAAAGTTGAAGCGGCGGGGCTGAGTGCTATCCTTACTCCTTAAGGGTGCTCATGCAGCTTGAATTTTCATTTATCATATTTCAAATGTATCATTTGACTAGTTTTGGTGTGCTTTACGTCTTTGGACTGGCTTCTTCATTTTCTACTCTCTGGGTATAATGTGGTATTTGTTGTAGTAACCTTCTTGTTGAAACGGATTCTTATGCTGTCCTTCTCAAAGTGGTTATTCCTGGTCGTCATTTACAGAGTGTGGAGCTTACAAGTGAAGCTTTGGATTTTCTCAGGGGAATTTTTCTCTTGTTCGACATAGATGGAGTATGTACTACTAACTTCTTAAAAGAGATTGGAGTGTATTTTTCAATTTTGGATTTGATGTGTTATGACGACATGATATGGTTTGACATGTTATAACTCGTGTTAAGTTGTTTATTAGTATGTGGTGAATAACAGTTTTTGCATGGTATAATTGTTCTTAGTGTTGTGATTTTAATTTGGTGATGTCATGTTTGAATTGTGCACTGACGGAATACTTGTTTTGTAAGTCCTTAACATCGATAGAGACAATTGTTCTTCCATGCTTGATGTGTATATTGTGTCTTTGTAATATGCATGATGGTACTAATTAGTCTAAGTTATCATGTTGAGCAGGGGAAAGAGAAGGGTGGCTAATCTAGAAAACTCTTCATGTAACCTGCATAGTTCTTCAGTTTCTTGTGTCTAAGGTCAAGTTGCATATTGTTTTAACGTACTTTGGGTTTGATCTTTAACAACATGGATACAGATCCGGGGACACGAAAAGAGTTGTCACACATTTCAGGCACTCTTAAGGAGACAATTTTATAGTTTAGTACACGACACGACAAGAAGTGTATATGAGTTTTTTTGTTGTACTGGAAGATTTGTTTGTTTGTTAGATTGCAACTTTTCTTCATGATTATATTGAAATTATGAGAAATAAGAAAAGTAAAGACGAAGGCAAACTTTGGTGGAATTCACATGTCAAAGGTGAATTGCAAGTGAAAAACTTAGGGTTTGCGGATGATGACGAGTTCGCAAGGATGGAGGAGGATTTTAGAAAGAAGTTAATGGCTGCTAATGGACCACTGGTGTTACCATCTTAGAAGTGCCATGCGGTGACTACTATTGTTAATATTCCACATTGTGCATATCAGCATAGTTGTATGTGGAGGTGTTATTAGTGGTGGTCATGAAAAGCTCGAAACTCGGCTTTCTCGTGTGGCTTGTTTGAACTTCTTTGATTTTAAACAATTCAGCTCTAGACTTTCTGTCAAACTTCATCATGAAATGATTCGAGCTCGAATAGGATGTGTGTTTGACTCGGCTAGTGACTGACCTTTTCAGGTGAAGTCATTAGTTCATAAATGATAAGTTGTTCTTGTCCAATCATTTAAAAGGGATGGGAGGTTCCGAGCATCACTAGACTGGAAAGGAGATAGCACACAAGCATTAAACGACAATCTTTGGCATGTATTCCCATCTTTAGTATGTTGCACGCTTCCCACGTTGCTCAATCAATTCATTTTAAGTATTAGTTTCAGTAGCTGGGTCTTAGCTATTTGAGTTGAGCTCAACCATTCAGAACTCGATTCTGGGTTGGGTCGTTTGCAGCCCTACTCAAGAGTTCTCCATGAGTAATGCACGAGAATGGTTGCTTTAATTGGCTACTTGGGGTCTCCTTGTGAGTATCCAATTTCCATAAGAGAAAAGATAGAGGCACTACACTTTGCACCAACTCTCTCACATGGAATACATGAGACCCACATATAAGTGGTAGGTCCCACATATCCCATGTGAGAGAGTTGGTACAAGTTTTAGTGCCTGTAGCAAACCTGTTTCCATAAAAGCCATGTTCATGTGAAGTATACAGGAACTGGACAGAATGTAGTCAGTCTTCCTCCGGGAAAATTAGATCACTTAAAAAGTGAGTTATTTGGGAAATAGTCTAGATAATCCGTGCACGTATAATGATCGTAGGTGAATTATCTTGGTTCAAGGTTGAGTCAAGGGAAGCACGGGAAGCACTGTGCAACAAGGGAGTTGGAATCGAGGTTGAGATGTGAGAGGGAACTGGCATAGTAAAGGATGATTATGTAAGGATAGAAGGGCTGGAGGCTGGGCAGCAGTTCTTATAGTATGACATGTAATGTGATATTAGCTTTCTTATAACTTACTGCTAATTTTAGATCATGGTTATCTGTTCACCAAATTTGAAGGGCATCTATTCTGTCCTAGCAACCTGGACTATAGTGAGAGGCTAGTACGAATATAAGTAGCCAAAGGTGTTTTAATGTGTGATCCACTAGTCTGGTATTGTTTCAAAAAGGTTTAGCTTAAATCAAGGCTGTGAGACGCTACTGTGAGAAACATTTCGATTCTGCTGGCCCTCTACCTGAATGAAAGGGCCAGGGTTTTTCCCCTGCTGCATTAAGAGGGGAGTATGGAGGTGAGGAATTCACCTCACCAAATTACCTATAAGAAGCTTACCATATGTGTGGCATTTATTTGCTTAAGGGATCGAGTATGGACTTCAATGGTGGACCATGGATAATAGTTCCCCCTCCCCTGCCCCCCCACTCCCTGTTAAATGACTGTTTCTAGGGTTTAGGCCCATTAATTATTTGGTGTAATATAATTTACATTTTACACTATTCGAGGATGTCCTAAAAAATAATTGAGATCTGAGGGAATAAAGGAAATCCAACACCATCCATGTGAGAACCTAGAAAAAGTTTCTTAAATACAAAATGCGAGTTCTTCTTTTCTTACATCTCAAAATAATAGAGGTTACAAGTATCTACATTTGAATTGGGCTAGATATATTGAATCCCTTACCCTTGTCGTACACTGTGGGCAGGGGTGGCACAAATGTGTGCTCTCAAATGATAAATCTTTTGCGTAAAAGTCCAGTGGAGGAATTATCACTTGATGATGTTGAACTATATCGTTATCCTGATTCCTGAATAAAATATCTCAGCCATTAAATCAATTCCTCGTCGAGAATTGAATGGTACACAATAAACTAAGGGAAACAACTCAATTAGGCATCAGTTTGTTTTCTAGCTACGATGAATGCACATTCGTGGGCCTCAAAAGAAAAAAAAGAGATGGATTTTATTACATCAAAACTTAATTGCTTGAATAGTTGCTTAGTGAATAAGGCTTGATGTGAGATATTTGGGATTTTTTGCTTGACTTGAGTTGTGCAACTTTCCCTTTTGTTATTGAACTTTTAGTTGATGAAATTGGTATAATCTTTTTTTGGCTAATCATAGCCTTCGTTATGGTTTAATGCAAATGCAATGGATAGATTCCATACAGCATTTGCCCCAAGCTTTTACCTTTCTCCCATGTTGCACCTATGGGAAAACTATGCTTTCTTATGTTTTCAAAGATGCTACTTCATGATGGCATACCCAATTGGCCCATTGGGCTCAGTTTTCTTTATGAGTATATATGTTTCTATTTAAAGGAAGTCCATATTTTTAAAGTGCTATAACATATAACCCATATAAACTGTATGTAAATTGTAATTACACCTAATCTTTTGTTTATTGGGTTCCGACAACATAACTTCATAAGAAGAATCTTCTACCAATTAAACTCTCTTTCTTAGTTACTTAGGTTTTGCCTAGTTTTTTATTTATTTATTTTATAGGTTTTGCCTAGTTGAAGTATCTCTTTTTTGTATCGTGTTGTGTATGGATGCAAACTAGAGCTTCCTCCTAACTTTTGGTTTTTAAGGTGGCGTATTTGTGAAATCCTAACTTCTGATGTTCTTTGATATTGGATTTCATCAGAAGAGATTTTTAACCTAGCCTGAGTTGACTCTTTTTAGCCAAGTTATTGGGATTACATTTCTTTTTCAGTACAAATCGTAAGTTTGTGTCAATAAGAAGAGATGGAGCCACAATCGGTACTTGTCCAGGAGGTTAATATTGTAGTCAATTTGTATCCTGAACAATTATTGGCCCATAAAAATTCGCGAGGCTATAATTTAACTCCTATTTAGGGATAAATATGTGTCAATTCTTGCATGGGTTAGTTTATAGTTTGTGTTATGAAAAGATTTACTGTTCTGATATTTGATGATTGGGCTTTGCAGGATGGGGCCCTTAATCCAGCTGAGCTTGAAGATCTTTTTTCAACCGCACCAGAAAGGTCTAGTGTCCTTCGTTTCATTGGTGGCTTAGAAATATTGTGCTTTAGAGTTTTGTTCCTTTCTTTGGTTGATCTCTCTCTCTCTCTCTCTCTCTCTCTCTCTCTCTATATATATATATATATATATATATATATATATATATATGCAAGAAGTTTCCTACGAGGGCTTCCTCACAAAAAAAAGTGCGGGAAACAGTTGTGAGCCGTTGGATCGCGTGAAGGGCATAGGATCCAACGGCCCACAACTGTTTTCCTACACTTTTTTTGTGAGGGAGCCTCATAGGAAACTTTAGTAGTGTGGCGGGTAGTAAAGATACGGTGTAGAACGTTTGGTTGAGCAGTTGAGCCAGTAAAGCCCAGGAAAACACTGTTTGAGCAAATTGATTTTTCACCTAGAATCAACTTGTGTTCTTTCTAGTTTTGTTTGATATTAAGTCCTTCGCCTCATATATATATATGCAAGAAGTTTCCTACGAGGGCTTCCTCACAAAAAAAAGTGCGGGAAACAGTTGTGAGCCGTTGGATCGCGTGAAGGGCATAGGATCCAACGGCCCACAATTGTTTTCCTACACTTTTTTTGTGAGGGAGCCCTCATAGGAAACTTTAGTAGTGTGGCGGGTAGTAAAGATACGGTGTAGAACGTTTGGTTGAGCCAGTAAAGCCCAGGAAAACACTGTTTGAGCAAATTGATTTTTCACCTAGAATCAACTTGTGTTCTTTCTAGTTTTGTTTGATATTAAGTCCTTCGCCTCACATCTCTTGCGTGAAATACATGCTTCACTGAAGTTAAAAACATGATAAAAATCTAGAGAGTAAGCATTTATTAATTTTTAATGACTTGGAGGCAGTGTAACTGAAACATAGATGTCTTGAATAACAAGTCATGTAACCCGTATGACAGTATTAAGCGTATTGACTACAATAACTCCCTGAACTTGCAAGTGTCCGACCTTTTTGATGGTTTAGTGGTTAGATCTCAAAACTCTTCTAACCACAGTCGTTTGGCTTATAGCAAGTAACCCTTTTTGGAAGGGTTGTGGTCCTCGTGGAAGAGTTGTAATGTTTGAACGATTACCAAGTGTAGGTCATTTCTTGGTGTTGTCTTGCTATTTTATGGCTTAACGTCCGTGTCCAGACGATTTGTGTTGTTGCTGTTATTATTATGAAGCTGTCTTATACGTTTTTTCTGCAAACCCTTGGAATCTTTTGGTGATCATGAATTGTTGTTTCATAGGATAACTGTTGGAGTCCACCAGTTAATGTGTTGCACATCGTCATTGATGTCTCCACATTGAAAAGTCTTTCATATCTTCTTGATAGGAATGATTGATAAGAATGTTGTTTTATTATTTGTGCCATTCTCATGTTTTGGGGATGTATGCTACTCAATTTGGTTTTCTATTCAAACGAAGTATCCTCCTTGGTCAGTGAAGAAGAGAATAAGAAAATGGGTGGCGGGAGAGAAGGTGTGTTTGTGTGTGGGTGGTTTTCTTTTAGTTCTGTGAAATGACAATTATGATTAGTTGGTATTTGGTTGGGTTTTTTTTTTTTTTAAATTTTTTTTTTATGGTTTCCAATTTCATTTTGGACCGCGATTGAGCACAGAATGTCATTTTTTAGAGGTTGCAATGAAATTCTCCTATTTCATTGTTTTATAATAATTTTTTAACTGTTTCCGTTTTAATTTTTTTTTTTTATGCGAGTGCCATGCTTTGTTAGTGATATGGTTTCTGTTGCTATCATCTCCTCAAATTTCAGCCCTTGGGATGAAGCTCCATATAAGGATGCAGCAGAGAGGACTGCCTTGGGAGGGCTATCACTTGATGGATTTTTGTCGGAGGTCTGTGTGTTTCTCTCATTCCTTCCTGGAAGTTAGCATATGATGTGTTTTAACAAAAGATGCGTTTTCACATAAAGAGTTCCCATATTCATCTATAATTAAACGAATCATTGTACCAAAAAAAAAAAACTAATTAAATGAGTAAGATTGACTATTTGCCAAGGCCAAAATCTATCTACTCGTTTTGTGTATCAAGATTTACATACTAGGTGTTCTTTCTTTTCCTTAGCAGCTCTATTAGAGTTGCATATTATGAAGCTGAGATACTTGTAATCAGCTTGAGCTCCCAGCAAGACAAGTTCAAACATTGTCACTGACATGAGCCTGAGTCAAACCAAAGGGCTGTCAAGCACAGAATATACGATCTGATAACAAAGCTCTACTCTGGTTTTTTGCACCCCTGGACTCGCTAAATTTATGTTCTCTCCTAAAAGGAATTAAGGACTTGTACTCTTATCTATTTAGTGTTAAACCATGCATTTGAATTCTTGCTGTTATGCTACTTTCTGTTATTATCAAAACGGAGTATTACCTCTTTCTGTTATTATGCTACCTGTACTCTATCTATTTAGTGTGCATTTCCTATGCACCCACTAGCTACACTAGCATTGAAAACGGGTTTGGATATTTCCTGACAAGTTTATGGTGTTGCAGTGGGTCCTTATGACAGTTCTAGACCCAATCTGCAGTGTTGAGAATCTCATATACTGTGGGTATGCTGGTGATCCTTCTTCTGCTATTCGTATCACTAGGAGAAGACGTTTGGATCGCAAAAAGCAACAATCTGAAAGAAATGTTTTCCAGTGTTTTGTGTTTGGGCCGAAAAAGGCAGGAAAGTCAGCATTGCTGAATTCTTTTATTGGAAGGTGTGTCTTCTCAATCCATTTCTCATAGACTTGTTTATCTTCGTTTTTCTAAGATCAGACGACACTTCATCACCTAAAGTTTATGTGGGTGTCCCAAGTGCAGGCCGTTTGCTGATATGTACGGTTCAACCTCTGAAGAGCGCTACACAGTCAATGCTGTTGATGTACCTGGTGTAAGTGCTGTTACATGTTCATACATAATGTGTTGGATCAGCTCTTTCCTTTGAATAAGAAAAAAAAATTGGCCTTAGATAATTCTGTTGTACTCTCGGTTGAGTGTATCATGAAATAGCCAGTGGTCAAGCAAGGAACATATGCACTGTTTCAAATTGGCCTTAGATAATTCTGAGGGTTTATTATGGGGTGCATGTGCATACATGTCCAGGTCCCACCTTGTCATATGCGTGTGAAGATTTACTGCTTGTACTGGATTATGTCATGATTTTGTTCCGTAAGGATAACGGTCCAAAACACGCCCGAATAAGATTGCAATGGAGAACTATAATGGGATGACGACCAGGGGATATTTAAACGGGACGCGGTGTTAATAAACTTAATATGAAGCAATTGGTTGCTCACAGCATCAACCTTAATGCTATTAGGATTTATGCTTTACGCTTCATTATAATCCTTTGACAGAACCCTTCCAACATTTTGGTAGGTCTCTTCCATAGCTAGAAAACCCTTGACAGGATTTGAAGTGGTTTTTTTTTGTAGGAAGTTTTATGTGGTGACCGATGGAACAGAAGTTTAATTTGTTATTTTATTGAATGTCAAGTTTTTTTATTTATGCAACTGCAGTATAAAACAGGTTTTTTTGGCAAACTTCAAAAAGTATCTGTCTATCAAAGAGGAAAAAACACCAGATATATATTTTTTGACTAATTATAACTTCCTCTTGTTATTATTTGTTACTTTGTTAGATACATGTTAATAAAGTCTAATGAACATCGTCCAGTACTAGACCTAAAGCGATAATAATAAGATGTATTAAGCAAGTTTCAAACACTGGATAGTAGTAGTACTGTAGAACCAGGAATAAGGGGTTAAATGTTTGAGGATTCAATTCTGTTACACACGGCTGGTCAACTATGCCTTGTCATATGAATCTCTCTCTTAGTGTCAGTGCATTTGCATTTTGTTTTAAAAATCTTATTTAATTGGTTAGTAGAAGTGGAGAGTATATAAAAAGAGCATGAAGGAGATTCTACCCTTGTATGGAATGAGATACATCCTTAAGCCTGAATAGGGGCCACATGAATATAAAAAGCCATTCTTATTGTAGAGGACATCTAGTCATTTGATTGAATAGCTTAAGATCATTCATTTGATCGATTCTCTCCTTTTAGTCCCTCAGGTAATTTTTTTTCCCCTGTTCTCTCTCTCTCTCAATTGCAATTCCAGGCCAAATGCTGTGTTACTGTTCATCTTTTTTGCAATCTTTGGTTATTTGTTGGGTCCTTTTTCAGTTTGTGTTCTTTTCTTTTTCTATTTCAGGTGCCCATAGTCCCACTCCTTTTTCTTTTAATTTTTTATTCAGAAATTGCCCTTGCGTTGATTACTGCCAGGATGCAACTTCAATTTTCTATTGAGATATATCATATTTCTTTGTATACCTTCTTTCTCCATTGATGTTTTTATCTATTTCAAAATTCCATGAAAATTTTCCTTCAATTTGTTTTGTAGATCTTTTTTTTTTTGTTAAGCTTTCAGTTGTATAACGTTTGTATTTACATTGTGCATTGTATTGTTCACTTTTTTCTCTACTTGTTTTAGGCCTGCTTTGAGAAATGATTGTTTTCTAAGTGTGAGGGTTCTTGATCCAGTTTAGGATGTTAACTTTGCTCCTATCTGTGTACCAAAAACATCAGTTAAGTCAACAAGTTGAAACCAAAGTGCCATTCTCTCTTTCAAAGTTAGCAATACCAGGTTGTATGACTGAAATGGCACGGAAAATCCTATATCAATTCCTAATGGGTATATGCAATGCTGCTTTTATCAATTAAGTGAAATGTCTTTTTCCTTCTTCTTTTGCCAATTTTGTATTGTTATATTTGATTTTTCCACTTTGATTTATGCTTCTTATTATTACTATTAGGCTCTAAGCAGTTCTAGCCCATCAAGAATATGTTTTCTTGTGTTGACAGGGAACTAGGAAAACTCTTATATTGCGAGAGATACCGGAAGATGGAGTTCCAAAGTTGCTGTACACGAAGGATTCTTTGGCAGCGTGTGACATAGCTGTATTTGTTCATGACAGGTAGCTAAAATATCATTGTTTTTGTCGGAGTCAGTGTGTCATTACACAACAAAGTAATGAATACTAATCTTGAGGGATTCAAAATTTCTTAATGTTAACCTTCGATATCATTTCATGAGAAGAAAAGTTTGTCAGTTGTATTTAAGATTCTAAGACATGGATCATATGCATATTTCTACTTAATGAAACAGACTTTTTTCCACAGATAACATGTGTTCTAGTTGTACAAAAAGCTCCAAATGCCCTCCTTTTCTATATATAAATCAATTTTACAGACAGCGATTATATGATAAGTTTTTTGTTATTCCATGCAAAATGCTCATTACACACTACGACCATGTTGGTTTCTCGAAAATGATCTGTAGCTAGAAATTAAATGATTTTATGTTAATCATATTAGAGTCAACTGATATTTCCCCCCTTGTAATTTGGGAGTTGGGACGTACATAGAGAACTTTGAGCATGATAATAACAATTGAATCTTTTCTTTGGTTGGGTTTGGCATTTTGATTTTCAGCTCGCTTTTGTATCTTGTATTGTCTTTTCCATGACATTTAAAATTGAAATTAAGTGATTTTGAGACATTCAAAGTTTCCAGCTTAAACAGATCATGCTGATTTTATTAGAAATGTATGCATGCTAAGTCAACCATGTTTTGAACATCACGTTCTCCTCCTTGCTTGTTAGTGAAAACGAGTGTTCCCTCTCTTGTATGCAATGCCAGCAGTATTTTATCCATTTCCTTCCCTTTCTCTTTGGTTTGATCAAAAGCCCCTTCCGTACACGGTCTAGCATGTCGTTCACATCTAATATGTGCAGAAAAGTAATGAATCTTGTCCAAAATGAAATAATCTTTGCCATGACCCCGTCTTTCCGATTTGTTCGGGCCATGTCCGATGCGTGTATGTCACAATGTATAACACCAGCATAGACACCGACACGGATACAGATATGGGCACGGATACAGATACGGACACGGGAAATCTAAAAAAATGGACACGGACACGGCAAAAATAAATAAATAAATTAATAATTATATATATATATATATATTATATATGTATGCAGTAACAGTTTATATACATAAATATATACACTTTTCTTTTGATATGTAAGATATTTACATTTTTATGCGCTAGTATATAGACACATATATACATGTAAGATATGCACGCACATCTCCGGAGAATGTGTAGCTATGGGACACGCGTGTCCATGCCGTGTCCCCCTCCAAAAAATAATTTAATTTAAGGGACACCCCGCGTGTCCATACATGGATAACACTACAAGTACTCCCTCAAGGATGCCTCAATTTATTATCCCCTACTGCCTACCAACTCTCTCACTCTCCCACATGCACACATAACAGTCATATGTGGCTTCTAAGCATTAGATAATCAAGGGCTGTTAATTAATTAATTTATTTGCATCATGTACCAATAGTATTTTTGAAAGAAGTCTCCAATTGCTTTGTGCTTTACCAACCCTTGTAGTTCTGAACTACTTAATAACCCTTTGCATTGTGTTTCTTGTGTGCTATTGATACTATTAAGTTTGCCTTGAAAAAGATCTTGCAAATAAGCAACATAAGAGTCATATGGCAGGTGCAGAGTTACCTCTGTAATTTAAAGTGGTATTTACCGAAGTGGGCTTTTTGTTAACTTTCATCACTACTATCTCATTGTTGGATCACTTACTTTGAGAATTCTTGCTGTTTCCCCTTATTTTTTATTATTGGAACTTGAAATCCTTAATTTGATTAGTGAATACTTGAATAAACGCATGATATTGATTTTTACTTGTCTTTTAATATACTTTCTTTCATCAAGTTGCCCGAGTGACACCTAGACTTAGGGACATTACTTGTTGGGTCCCTGCTATGCCTTGTCTTGAAGACTTGAACACTTACGTCTTGCTATGTTAAGGTGTTCAACTGTTACTCTTTAAATTTATGAGGTGATGCTCTTACATACAGATCTGACGAGTCTTCATGGAAGAGAGCTACTGAGTTACTTGTGGAAGTTACTAGTCATGGAGAAGCGAATGGCTGTGAGGTACCTTGCCTCATTGTTGCAGCTAAAGATGATCTGAATCCATTTCCAACTGAGATTCAGGATTCAACAAGGGTATGTATTTTGATCACTACTATTTGTTTTATTGATCCTGAATTACATAAATTCGGTGGCTCACAAGTTATTGTTGTTATAATATTGGTATGGATCGTATTGGATAGTTGGGATCAAGTACGTTTTGACCTTATCACCAATTATCATTGGTTGTATTGGATAGTTGGGATCAAGTACGTTTTGACCTTATCACCAATTATCATTGGTTATATTCCCTTACGACATTGGTTTTGCCTAGGTTGGGTTTGGAACAGGACTCCAAGTTAGTGAGGCAAACCAAAAGTTTTCGCTATTTAATCTTGTTAGGCGGATTACCAGTGGTCCAGTGCAGCTGTACATGTTTTTTTTTTGGTAAGTTAAATTTTATTGCACCAAAAGACAGATTCAAGATTGACAGAGCAATAAAGAAAACGACCACCCCTAACCAACAAGAATCATAGAGCCACAGCCCACACATAACCTAACCCAATGCTACGATTTTGAATGTGTAAACTCAAGTACAAGTCGTCACGAAATAGTATTACTCGGTGAAGTCCAACGCCGATCCACAGGGATATTAAAGCACGATGAATTGATTAAACAAAATAAATAAAGTGAAGGTGAAATTTGGTATAGAACTCGGGATTAAGGTGAGAAACAATATTTGGAAAAGGCAAAGGCATCAAGGATTCACGCCCAATGCACCCATAATATTTATTCATGATTTGTTTTTATCACTCAATTGCAAATCACACAAAAGGTGTCTACAATCAAAAGATAAAAATGGTAATTGTGTTAAATTATTCTCTAAAGGTTGATTCTACTGATCCATCTCTTTTTAGCTAGATCCAACATCAACTTTCTTGGGCTTCTTTTTGACACTTTTCTGCCACATTTTAATCCATCTCTTTTAAGCTTGATCCAACATCAACTCCAACCTCTTTAAATGTCACAAATCACTCTTTTCGCCTACAAAGAAAGAATTTACTTATTAACCAACAAATAAGCCAAAATTAGAGCAATTAATATAATACAAGTGCAATGCTACCCTAAAATAATAGAATAAATATGCACTTTTAACCACTCATCACCTACTAACTAGAACAGCATCACAGCATCTACAGCACCTAGCTACTAACTGTTTGGAACAGACTGGACAACAACACAACCAACATAGCAGCTATGGAGCAAAAATACAGGGGCCTTACTTGCACAGGGCCTGATTCTTGGCACTCCTCTTAATTCTTGTCCAATTACTCTAGCAAGACCTAAAATCAGAATTCACCTCATTTAGAATAGTGCATACATCCCTTTCTAAGTTCTGAAAGATTCTGGTATTCCTTTCGAGCCACACATGGTACTCTGTCCTTCCCATGTTGCTTGCCCACTATTTTATTTTGGGATGTCCCAAAATGCTTGTCATCTTTGAAAAGTCAAAACTCAAAACTCAAAAGTGTGTAGATTTACACAAACCGACCATCGTAAATTATGAAAAGTAGTTTTGAAAGTAGAGAACAAAGGGTAGTACTGGCAATCTCATCAAATTTTCTATGGGGACATGCATTAATTGTATGCCACTTGAAAAGTTGGATTCCTCATACAGGACAAACAATATGGACTGAGGGAGTATAAAGCAGCTGCAAGAGCAAACTTATATACTGTATTGAAACCTCCCTCCATTCTTAGAGTGGACAAGCAATATCAGGCACCCTCCTCCATTCAGCCCTTAGAGAATAACCTCCCTAGAATAAACATCCATCGGATGACAGCCCATCTAGGCACCTGGTTCTTAAACCAAATCACTTTACACCAAGGAGTCAAAGGTCTGACCTCTCTCACAGCTTCCCAAGCAGATTTGATGGTAAAGCCTTGAGCATTTAAGGTGCAAACAACTGAATCCTCCTGAAGGGTTAAGGGATGAGAGTGCAAGAGGTGTTGTCCAGTATTTCCTTAGTCACAGCATTCTTCCTCCTAGATCAACACCAAGCGTTTCCCTAATCACAGTATCCAGCTTTGCATGAAAGGATCTCCCTGAATTGAAGACTATCACCAAATCTGGGGAAAAGGGCCCTATCACCGAAGCATTGTTCCTAAATTGTACTCCTACGTGTTCGTTATAGCTTATACTATAGGCTTATAGCATATTTTCAGTCTTCTATATTTGGGGACAAGGATGTTCAATGAGCATGTTTCATGTGATTTGGATTCCATCTTAGCATTTGTAATGTGTCAAAGTACTTTTTTTTTTTTTCTTGGTTTGTTTTCTGCATGTTGTTTGTTCCATGATAGTTGGAATAGAACTCTTAGGAAGATCCTCGCGTCATTTTTATGATTTCATTGTTGCTTTATGGTTTTTGACACTATTAACATGTTTTGCTGCAAATTTTGCTTTCATAGGTTAGTCAGGATATGGGAATAGAGGCTCCTATACCTGTCAGCACGAAGTTGGGAGATTTTAATAACGTATTCCGTAGGATTGTCAGTGCTGCAGAGCACCCTCATTTGAGCATTCCTGAAACGGAAGCTGGGAAAAGTCGTAAGCAGTACCATCGGCTTGTTAACCGCTCTCTGATGTTTGTATCAGGTAAACCTGTACAATTTGTAGCAATTGGACTCCTACGTTTTGATGCCATACTTGAGATCTTTCTGGAGTGCGGTTGTTCCCCTTCTTTTTTTTTTTATATATATATTCTTTTCTTCTAAGTGCTGCTTTAATTCTAATGAGTGTGGTGGTTATTATTTTTATTTGTTTGCTTTTGAATTTATAACTTTGTTGAAATCATGCTATGCTAAATGTAAGAATTCTTCCATTTGCTTGTAAGGACTTTAGTATCACTAGTTTGCCAAATCAAAAAGTCCGAGGCTTGATCTTGGTATCAAAGGTCATTAGTTTGTCCTTTTTCGACAACTCCAAGGGTTGGCTTGGTGGTCAAGCTTGGGACTTAGAGTTTTGCTCCCTTTTAAGGTCTCAGGTTCGAAACCTCCCAGGTGATATCAACTCTTTTGGAGTTAGTCCATACGTAGCTTTGCTTCGGCTTTAATTGGGGCCCTCCGCCGGTGGACAGTGGGATCCCCTAGGATAGTCAATCTGTGCATAAGCTGGTCCAAACACATGAGTTTTTTTGAAAGAAAAGGTTCCTTATTTATGTCCCATCTTGAGTGGCCACCCAATATCTATTGCAGTCCCATGGTGATGCCATTGGATTGGACACTGAATTTTCTTGATTTGGATGCATGAAGATGCTACACTCATATTGGAACCTCCCTTCTTCCTCTGTATCTATAATTTTGGACAAAGCAATAATTGGTCTGTATAACTGGTTCTGTCTCTATATAACTGGTTCTGTCTCTATTATGATCTATGCTGATGTTGATTAGTTTCTCTCTCTCTCTCTCTCTCACACACACACACACACACACACACACACACACACAGAAGTTATGCCTGTTTCTCTTTTACATTAGTTTTTTCTTCTTCTGTGGCTGAGATGCTTTCAATCAGTTAAACGTTTTCTTTCTTATGCTACAGTTGGAGCTGCTGTTGCCATTGTTGGATTGGCAGCTTACCGCGTGTATGCTTCGAGAAGGAATGCCTCCAGTTAAAAGTCTGAATGGTTTGTGCAGCCCAAGTTTCACACCATGCTGGCAGGTTGTTGGGCTTCGTTTGCATGTCCCAACATTATTGTGTTTCTCGAGTTGGCCCTTTTTTCTTCTTTTTTTTTTTGTAGAAAAAGCTAGTTTAAGATAAAAAAAAGTTGATCGCATTGTGAAGTTACCAATATGAGCTCATGTGACCTGATGGGGGTTAAGTTTATTACTGGAAAATGACGAGTGGGCTGTTTTCCGATTGATGGGTTTTGACACATGAAGTGGGTGGTGGTTCTGTAGCATGACTTTTTTGCAATCAATTTTTTTTTTTTAAATTTCTTTTGCTGTTACTTGTGGGATGATTTTTTTAAACTTGGTTTTCTGCATTTTATATTATTTCCAGTGTTTTACAAATGGGAGTTCTTGCCACTTAAGTTTTTGTGTGAAGTTCTGTATTGCGGTTGGTGGTTTACGCCTGGGGAGTATTTTAGCTCAAAAAGTACTTGCTAAACTTGTGCTGGTTATACTTCGGTGAAACGTGTTTGTCTTATTTTAAACGTAACATTTATTTTATTCGTTTGATAAATAGTAAAAATCGAGGTGAGCAGTGAATGTACTTAATTACACAGTTGAGGGATCACATAAAAAGTTGGCGTTGTATCTCTTCTTGATTGTTCTCCGTGTGGTGTGTGTGTTGGTTAGGATGATTAGCCGACGGTGTCCATGTGAAAAACCAATTTGGCAAACCGATCCACGAAGATGGAGTTGTCGGTGTTCCTATTTTGGTTTTGAAACTCTTCGTAGAGAGAGAGAGAGAGAGAGACAATAAGGCTGCTGTATGCCTTTGTTGGCTGAAGTGAAGAAAATAGGGCTACAAGAATTTCAATGGTTAAGATTGGCTCAAGATTTCAACGGTAGAGATCAAGGTGTAAAAGATATTGGACTACTTTAAGTCAAATCCGGTTCGGTTCGGTTAAACCGAACATCAATTCCTAAAAACCGAAAACCAAACCAGAAAAAAATATTCTGTAAAAATAAAACCGAACCGAACCGATATCTTTGACCGAACCAAACCGGTTTATTCGGCTGGTTCGGTTTTCCCGGTTAAATTTTCACCCCTAGTTAGGATGATTAGCCGACGGTGTCCATGTGAAAAACCAATTTGGTAAACAGTGGTGTTAGATGTTAGTTTGTAACTTTGTATCAAATCAACCTCTTTCGGACTCTTGGTTATAAAAAAACTACATAAAGTGACAAGATTATCAGGCTTGAAGTCTGTGTAATATTATTGACTTTAGATACATGTATTTTATACTCTGTATAAGTAACCCACTAATTCGATGGCGAAAGCGAAGCGAAACTGCAATGATTTGCAACTGTGAAGGTGGCGAAACATTTTAAACGTTTGAAAGACTTGTGTGGGATCTTCACAGCCCGTCACAAATTCGCCACACAATTTAACTTTTGCCAAGACATACAAATGCCCATTGTGCTATGCGGAGTGGTGGATGAGAGCATTCAATAAACGCAATGTTCAAATAAAGAAAACCGTAGATGTGGAGCTTGCTCCTTGAAGTTCCTCCATCTATGAAATCGGAAGTTCAACTCTTACCGATCCCTCCCGTTTCCCTAGAATAGGGAAAGATATAGGATTTGTCTTCTCACAAAAAATAAAAATAAGTAAAGAAGACTACAAAAGTTGCATCGTGTATTTTGAAGCTTGTTGCCATGACCCACGTAGGTGGAAGGGCTACTGCTAAAATAGGTCAAACTTAGCAAATTGAGTGTTCTCTCTACCAATTTCTTCACAATTGAACGACTTTAATAATTTGGGGGTGTGAGTACTATTTGAAACAATTTTGACTTCTATGACTTGATTTTGCAATTAAAATCGACTTTAGGATAGTACTTCCCAACAACGTACTCCCTCCGTCCCAATTTATTGGTCCCTTTTAGGGATTCCAACTAATTAGGGAAACATAATCACTCCCCATCCAAAAAGGTTAGCCCCTTTTCTTTTTCTTGTTTAGGTAATCAGTAATCTCTTTAACAAAAAAAAAAAGAAAAGGTAATAAAACTCGAGCTTTTCTTCTCTTTGAAACTGAAAGGCACCTTAGACGTAGCTTATAGCCCATATGGTTGTACCCCTAGCTTGGAGGTCTGGGATTTGAGTCTACGGAGAAACATTGAACCCCCTTTGGTTGTTTAACCCATTTAACCCCCTTTGGTTGTTTAACCCATTTAACCCCCCTTGATGTATAGGGAGCTTCTATTTACAACCCTTTTTTTCCTCAATACAACCCATGCAAAATAAATACCAAAACTTCCCTCGCGAAAAGACCATTTAGCCCCTCAAATTACTTCATACCAACCCACCCCACTTTTTCCCAATTGTTAATACCAACCCAGTGCATCTTCTTCTTCATTCATCAGCGTTTTCTCACTCTTCTCCCTCCCACGTCAAAAAAATCCCTCCTCCTCCAACCATTAACCCCCATTGTCCTCTCCTGCCCCTCATCTCTCCTCTCTCTCAATGGAGAACCTTGTTGAATCAATGGAGGGATCTTCTCCCTCACTAGGTTTGGGAGAAGAGCTCCAAAGAGTATTGGAGTAATTTACAACTCCAAATCCACCAATGGATGCACAAATACATACCACAGAGGAGTTAGAGGAAAACATGGAGGTGAAGATTTTCGAGCAAAAAACGACCCAAGAGTAACCCATTGCTTTTTCGATTTCTCAGTCATTGTTCGTTCGAAACGGTACCACAGTCCCGAAAATCCCAATACATTTCGGTAGTTAATACCCGAAATTTACCTATAAAACTGGGAGTTTATATCCGAAATTGGTGATGGTAGTTAATATCCGCAATATTGGCCATAATTCAGTAGTTTGTATCCGAATTATGTATTTAGTTTCGGGAGTAAATATCCGAAATATGCCAAAACCAGAGGAGTAAAATAGCGGCGATTTCTTCGACTGGTTCGACGGAGAGGGCGATGGCCATGGTTAGACGGAGGGAGGAGGGAAGAGAAAAGGGTTTTGAGTGGGATTTGAGAGTTTTGAGTGTTGAAATTTGGGAGAAAAATAACAAGGGGTAATTTGGAAAATATACCGGGTTATATGAAGCAAAAATAAAGATTTGCCATATCAGCAGGGTTGTATTTAGCAAAAGGGCTGTATGAAATAAAAAAAAGGGTTGTAAATAGAATCTCCATGATGTATATTGTATGACAAAAAAAACAAAACTATTCAAGGCACCTTACCATTACCATTTTTTTCTTTGAAAGTGAAAGAAATAGCTTACCACAAGCATTTTTTGAACAGATTATTCCACAAAACCGACTTATTGCATTTTACGAGACAGTACGAGACATGTCATTTTCTCACCATATATCAACTCAAAAGGTCAATGTAAGTTTGTAACGTCAACCTTCATGAGCGTAACACATTCTCGATTCCATTTTCATAAAGGTTGGATAAAAATTATACTCCATTAATTTCAGGAGATATTTTGCTATATATAGGACACCTCAGAATAACATAGAATAAAAGTTCCATCAGAGAATAAATAACACAAATGCAGGTAAAATATAGAGTGAAAAAAAAAAAAAGAGGGAAAAAACTGATCAAACTTGGGGGTAGAAAATCAAATCATATATACCATCTATGAAGGAATATACTTTCATGAATAACTATGGACATCAACAAAATATCACCCAAAAAAGAAAAAAAGAGGAGAGTAGAAAAACAGTGCAAAAGAAAACTCAATTCATCACTCCAATCTGCAAACAAACAGAAATCAACGAAATCAAATAGACATCTCATGTTATATCCCCGTCAGATTCTTCGAGCAGAGAATCGAACCGGAGTCGAAATCGGACGCTGTTTAAGCCCACTCATCATCCCACCACCACCTCCATCACTCCTCTGCACCAATTTTCTACTCTTCAATGGCGAAACCAATCTGTTAGCCAATCTCGACGGCGAAAACGACCTCCTCAATTTCGCCGCCGTCGACTCTTTCGGCGACTTCCTGCAGCTCGTGGGTCTAGTCGGAGAGACAGAAAGAATTGGGCTCTTCTTGATTCTCGGCGGCGATTTTGTCTTGATCAAGAACTTGTGCGGAGTCGTCTGTCGGTTCCGAGCGATAATCGGAGACTTTGTCTTGCAGAACTTGTGGGTTTTCGAGTTGGGTGATGAATGGAACAATGGGTTGGGGAAAAGAACAGTCTTTCTAGCCCAAGGCCGATTCCTCGGCGATACTCTGTTTACTTTGATTTCCATAAAATTTTCCTTATCAATTTCCCTCTTGTGGAGAGGTGAAGATGCAAAATTGATGCGAGATTTAGCCCTTTGGAGTGATGGGGAAATGGGTGATCGGATTGATTGGGAAGAAACTTGTTGTTTCTCTCTCTTTCTTCGAGCACGGATTTCGGAGTTTTCGGGGTTTGTTGGTCTCGGGGATCTTCGCCGTAAGTTTATTGGTGTTTTTGGGTCGGATGAGGAGGGAGGTGGTAACTTTGTTTTGGAAGCTACTGCTGCCACTATTTCTCTGGCGAATTGACTTGCTTGCAGAATTTCTCCGACCGTTTCTCCGACCAGCATGGCTGGCAAAGACATTCTCCTCCATTCCCCTGTTTATAAGTAATTAGATTTGAAATTTCATTTATTGAAAACGAGATCAAAGATTTCAACTCTTGGGTAAGAGACTTTATATAATTTCGACACTATCTTAGAAATTGTTAGCAGAATTTGAATTTTGAAGAATTCTAAAAAAATTGGGCAGCAATTGTTCTTGTCCTAGGCTCTGCTTGGATAGAGAGAGCAATAGGCCTCGGGTTATAGAAACAGAGGCATTTTAGTGAACCCAGATGCCATATTTACTAATCATACGTATCTGCATGAGAGAGAGAGAGAGAGAGAGAGAGACCTGAATTTGTGGGCAACTTCCCTGGTGAAGATTTCCGAGGATTGGCATTCTTGATCCTTCAAATTGGAGATCAAAGTCAGAGAAACCCAATTCAGGAAATAAAAAAAAAAGTGATGATTATTAGTATTATTATTTCACTCAGAACAAATCAAAGCCCAAATTGGTACCTCAAAGACTCTTGTTTGCACCTGAGACTTGTTCTCAAATAACCTCTGGTACTACGGGGACTGAGGCTCACACCTGAGATCACCTTCGTCCCACCTGAAACCGTGTACTGTAGCTCTTGCAATCTTGCCATACACTTATCCACCTTCACAAACATTCCCAAAATTACCAACAAAATAATTGACTACTTTTATATATATATATATATAGAGAGAGAGAGAGAGAGAGAGAGAGAGAGAGAGAGAGAGAGATTGTATGTACCTTGTCCAATGTTTCTCTGAGAAGAGTGGGGTTTAGAGGAGCCAACATTCTTCTTTGCTTTGGTGGGGTTCTTGCTACCATTTTTGCAAATTAAAAAGGAAACACAGAGCAAGTAATTTGGGGGATTTGAGTTAAGTGGGATTTGATTGAGTGATTGCGATTTGTGGGGATTCTCTCTCTCTCTCTCTCTCTAGAGTGGAACACACTTTGTCTCCGAAGTGAAGGTCAAAGCAAAGGGGGATCCATCATTCCTGTTCTAACCTATTGCTGTGGACGAGGAGGAAACTTTGGTAACGGATAGTTTTGAGATGTTAACGGTCGAATCCCTTGGGCCATTAAACCGTATCCGAACGGCTACAATTTTCAATTTAATATTACATTAATTAATATAAGCATATTTGTTTCTTCCTTTTGTAGACTTCTTTTTCGTTTGAAAAAATGTAACCGACTCCAGCAATTATTAGGTGAACTAATTAGAGGTAATTAAATAATCATCATTTTTTTAGACATCACATAAGTTTTATCCTGGTTAATTTGAATAGTTATATTTTCATTCTTTTTAAGTACTTATAAAATACCTTTTGTACCCTTTTTATTATTACCTAGTAATTTGTATAGATAGTGTTTCCTAATTAAGAGAGATGCAAACTTGTTTTCCTAATCAAGTGATTTGTTTGACTATTTCAAACATGGAATATAAATGCAAAATGAATATTTGATACGCAAAAATCAAAGGAAATTCCATAACAATTATCTTCTAAACCAATCATGCACTCTGGAATCACGTTAAAAAATATGATTCTAATCATGGTAAATTTCAGGGAACATAAATTTTGTATATGAATGATGAATCTAATCAGATGGCATCCAAAATACAAAGCACATTTCATGGTAAATTTAAATACCATGAATACCATCCAATCCTCCAAAATTCAAAACACAATTCGTGGTAAAAAATATGGTCCTACTTGTAAACCTGGATTTTTTTTAAACATTTATATAAATCCGATAATTTTGATCAATCATCCAAGAATATGGTAAAAAAAACAAATGCATACACCAATAGCAAAATTTACGAACTTGACACATCTTCTCGAAATCATGATATATGTGATCAATCCGATCCATTACCATGGAATCATGGTAAAAATGTCTCTACAAATAAATATGGTAATTTCAAGTGAACATAAATTTTTTAATTTATAAATCATGCTAAAAAAAATTTGATCTTTCTAGATTTATACATGGATCATTGTAAAAAGTGAACTATGTGATACCCTAGAAATCATGGTAAATTTGTTCACAATTTCTTCAACCATGCTCATAATATTATTTGTTGATTCTCTATCCTTTTCTATTCCTCCAAACTCATCCGCTCTATCTATCAAAGCTAACCTCGCCACCGTTTGGTATGGTTATGATCGACTCCGATCTGTGATGGATATTTGTCGACAATGAGTTGGGATGTCGACGGGTGAAGAATTGAAAGGAGAAGCTCAATGCATATTCAACCGCTTCCCGTAAAAGGGCCAGCACACTATTGCTTTGCTGGAAGAGTATACAAATTATAAGCTCCAAAAAGCTGCATCCCTTTTTGAGTTGGCAATTCCATTTGACAAATCACATTTTTACATGTATCACTTTGATTATCGAGTTCTAATTTTCTAAGTAGGAGTCTATATAGGATTAAAGTGGAAGGTATCTCTTTATAATGTTATTTGAGAGTTAGTAGTTTAGCCGGTTGTTGCCTGATCAATATGGTGCATTCGGAACAGGAAGATCAATCATGCGATCAATTGTTTTCTCAATCAGGTAATTCTGATTTAGCACAGGCCGTGGAGGCAGTTTCAGAGTATATAGATTACTTGTGGGATCAATTGGCAATTTAATCGGGCAGCTCAAAAAATCGGATCATCAATGGACCGATCAATCGGCTTATGGATGCGATTGATCGGAACGTCATCTATTATAAAAAAGAACGATTCTTTTTATTCTTGGTAACGGGGGCTGCCGAAAAAGTTGAGAGCTCTTATTTTCAAACACACAAAAAACCCTAGAGTTTTTTAGTTGAATCTTGAAGCAAAAACCAGATCAATGGATCTTTAATCTCTCCATCGTTACTTCAAGATCAATAGTCAAGTTCAAGTTGTTTTCCAGTGGATTTCCGGAAGAACGTTTAGTAGGCTCAAGGTTTCGTTGCAGTGGCAATCAAATACTAGGTGTGGTGAATGAGGAGTCGGCAACTGATCTTAGGTCAATTGCGAGGAGTCTCAATTGTGAGTAAGGTCGTTTGTAACCACATAATGATTTTTATAGTGTTTGATTCCTTCCCATGGTTTTTACCCATTTAGGATTTTTCGGTGTTCATCGTTGCTCTTTAATTCTTATTTATTTGCTTTAATTGATTGGTAGCAAAATAGGAATTTCACAAATGAAAAAGAATCAGGTCATGTTTAAATCCATGATACTTGTTGTAGGAGTAAAAAGAATCGAATCTGAGCAACGAGAAGTTGTCTTCAATTTGGGATGGCGAGCAAGGAAGATTTGGAATGCTGATTAGTCGATGCCGATTTAGGATGGAAGATTGTTGATAGCGATTTGGGACTTCGAGGGGTGAATTTTTTGGATGGCGATTTGGGACCGCGAGGGTGAATTGTTGGGACGGCAATGGCTGATGATTTATGGCATTACAGGTTACAGATTCTAGGGTATAAATTGGATGGTAAGTGTAAGGCGTAAATCATGGGATTTTGTTTTATCTCCAAACCCCTTAATTATAGCATAGGACCCCAAAGTTTGAAAAGAGTCTCATTTTTTTCTACCTAAAAACTGGAATATGTTTTAGTCCCAAATCTCATTATATATATGTTATAAAGGGCAAAATAGGATTTATTTGAATTTGAGGATGGAAACATAACTCTTAGAAAAAGCCGGATGATAACATAAGTCTAGGTGAGTTGGAGGACTATTATTTAAGTGCCCCAAGTAATTATGTGCCTTCTTGTTTCTATTTTTTTTTATTGTTATTTACTTTTGCAAAAATGCATTATCTAAATAGAATACCATTTTCTCTTTAGATAGAAAGAAAGAAAGACTTACATATTTTAATTTCAAAATGAAGAAAAAAATTGTGTATTTAACAAAAAAAATTCAAGCTCACAGTCGACTTCATATTATCATTATAGATTGATAGTGTGGGCAATTGTAGTAGTGTTTGGCAGGTTCGCTGGATTCAAAAACTACAGTGACGGCTTCAGAAATTTTTAATAGGGAGTTCAAAAATTACCTTTGACTCTGCATTTCTTGAACGCCTCTACCATCTCCACCTACCAGTAGTATATACAGAAAAATCCATTAAGTGGTACAAATAGTGCAACTGACAAAATTTAACTTTTTTAAGTCAAACAATATTAAACGGACACATAAATTACTAATATACAAAAAGAGAAAGTTGCAATATAGGTTAGTAGATAGCTTTTTCGACATTGCCGCTTCTTTTTGGAGACGTCGAGTTAACTGTCGTTCAAAGAGAAGAAAAGAACGCGATATTTTTTTACCAATACATCATTCTTTCTCTCTCTTTTTTTTAAATTTTTTTGTTTGAGCTAATGTATTAGGTGTTCAATAATGAATTACATGAATTGACGAGTGTTCAAAACATAGGGCCGAGTGTTCAAATAAAAGTTATAATAAAATTCAAAATAAAAATATTATTGGGTGCTCACTAGACCACTTAGGGGTGGAGTCACCTATGTCAAAAAATGTACTAAAATTTTGCATTTTATCCATGTAATTTCATTTTTCTTTAATATTGTTTGCATTACATTATTCATAAAAATTGTGTTGGGGATGCTCCAACAAAAACCTTATCTATCTTTTTTTTGGTACTGAAAAACCTTATCTACCGCTTCTAAACCCTTTCAGCAAAAGGAAGGAACAATGGCCCTCCAACATTCTCTTCGGGCATACAAAACCCAATCCCTTCACCGGATACGCATGACCCAATCGCCCGACGACCAGAAGGGGATTCCGGGACCATCTCCGGCACAGCAGTTCCAGCCGCTGGAGTCAATTTTCCGGCGTCGGCTCCTCACTGGTATTGGGTCGGCTTCTCTGGTTGCCCTTGGGGCTAATTTCACTGGAATTACGAGTTTTCTTTTAAGTCTCTCGCCCGAGACTGGCCGGAATCTGAAACTGGACGTGCTTTATCCCATCGGAGGGTACAGTCGTTATGTCCAAACCAATGAAGGATTTGGTTAGTAAGTTCTCTTGGACTGGCATTGATTAATTACTTTTGTTCATCTTTACACCTGCATTTGGTTCTATTTGAAGTTGGAAATGATTCAATTTCAATTCCTAACACTATCTTCAAACCATTAACCATATTTGGGTGGAAATTAGATTTGGAAAAGCGAAGGATTGATTAGCGAATGTTATCTTTGTGGGTTTGATAAATTGGGACGAAAAATATCAAAAATTATAAACCATATTGTTGACAGCAAAGGATGGTTGAGAGTAGACCAGTTATAGATTAACTGGGGTAGTTAGGCTGAGTTTCCACTGCAATATTTTCGGTATTCTTGGACTTCAAGTTGTCAAATCAGTTGATTTAGTCCAAGAATACCGAAAGTACCTTAGCGGAAACTCAGCCTTAATCTTGTTACCGTTTAGTTAATTAGGGATTTAGAATGGCTTGTGCGTCCTTTGGAATCTATCAGAATCAAACTTCATTTCGTATCTCCTTTGTTTTTGATAGTGTAAATTGCATGTGAAATACATAATACTTAAAATTTTGTTGTGCCAATCAGTTTGCCACACTTTTATCTCCACTTTTAGGAGGGTGAGGGGTTGATTCATGCCTATGATTGATACTTTGTCTTGTTGGTTTCTTTCTTACCACGGACTATATTTTGGTGATTTTTATTTATTATTATTATTATTATTATTATTTATTTTATTTTTTTTCGTTGGTTTCTTTCTTACCACGGACTATATTTTGGTAAATTTTGTCCATTTAAGCAAAAAACCGAGAAAAATATGGCCTAAGGCAATACAACCAGTGCCCTGGGCAGAACCTGGGGTCTTAACAAACAAACACAAGAACCAAAACAAACAAATGAAGCTTAGTAAAAGAAAGGCCAACTTAAGGACCAATTGTCCTGAAGGATACCTTCTAGTCTGTAGTTACAAGCTTATTACAGACTGTGTTCTTCACTCTTCTCCAAGAGCTTATACAAGCTCTATCTCCCGCTCAATCTAGCCAATTAAGGTTCTTTCATCCATACATTTTTGCTGGAACACCCTTCAGTGGCTTTCACTCCACGGCCAGTCAATGACTGCAGCTAAAGACAGTTTATGGACAGTATGCATGGGACAATGGGTCATGGATTGGCCACTTCTGTGAATCCTAGCCCAAGTCATCTCCTCAACCAGATCTAGAACAGCATGATATCCAGATCTAGATAATGACCCCAGACTTGCCGATATCCATGAAGAATTCAGATGATCGTGAGACTCATCTTGTGAATTTCGTAGCACGCACTTAATATCAAGATGAATGCCCAACATTATTTCTTGGTGTAGTCATTTTGTTATATGCCTGTATTCCGGTGTAGGACTCTTGCATTAATGATGTAACATTTCTTTGATGGAGTTCTCGCGCTGGGTAAATAATATCATATAATTGGGAAAAGAAAAATAAAATAGAGTTGGCACAACAATATCAATATAGGCACATTTAGAAACCCAAGGGATTTGGTCGAGTGGGCGCGAGACAATAACCGAAGGGCTTACCCCCAGGAGGGCACAAGGTCGAATCACACAAAGGTCAAACATTCCAAACTTGGGGTCACTGGAAGCTTGTCCGGCTGATAACTTGAGGGCCTCGGAATTAGTCGAGATGTGCACAAGCCGGCACTGGGTGTGTATTTATTTATAAACACGCGCGTGCGCCCACACATATATAGGGGGAGGATCTAGTCCAGACCTTGCATTTTCCGATCAAAATTCCATGATCCGAGCCGTCCGATGTGTCTAAAACGTGTCTTTAAAGTTTCCTGGGGGGAATCGCCAAAAAAAAAATAAATAAATACTAGTAGGGGCTTGATCCGAGCGGTTTTCATAAAACTGCGATATTTATAGTTGTATCGAAAACTACTCGGATCAAACCCTTCCCGGTTTTTTTTTTTTTTTTTGTGATTCCTTGTGGGGACCCCTTAAAAACACGTTTTAAATACATTGGACGACTCGGATCATCACAACAAGGCCGGTAGAGGGGAGGTGTGGACGGTAATCCAGTCAAGGATCCCTGACTGGATTCGCCACCTATGTATGAGTAAGGGATCCCTTACTTTGTTGCGGTGCAGACCTCTCCTCTCCCGGTCATATTTTGATGAGCCGAACTGTTCAATATGTTTTATAGATGTATATTTATATTTATATATATAGGCAACTCAGCTTGTCACTTGAGAACTAGTGAACATTCTCTTATGTTTTCAATTCATTTTCGATTGCCCTAGTTGTCTAAATAACCAGATGATAGCTATTATTTTTGTATTTGGCTTGAGTAGTTAAAAAAAAATTGGGATGTAAATTAAGTTAATGGAAAACAAATGTTATCAAAGTCAATTACACCATGGTAAAACTTAATGGAAACAATAAAAAATGCTGAGTTTATTGCGTGTTTGTTCAAATTATAGAAACCAGTTAATACTACTGTCCTGAAGTTTGTTGTAACTTCTGTATGATAAAAAAAAAACAAAAACAGAGTTCATATTCCCAGCAGGTTGGGCAGGAGATCAGACACTATTGTACAGAGCAGCGGGGAAACTTGAGAGATCACTTGATCCGCCTCTACTGAACACTAGTGTTGGAGCGAATCGCCGCAAGGATGTGAATGAGCCGGTGGTTGCATTTGGTCCACCAGGTTCAAGCGGCGAGCTTAACGTCAGTGTCATTGTCTCTCCTGTTCCTCTTGATTTCTCGTGAGTATTCTTTTTATTTTGTTGTTTCCATTTAGATCGATTTGGGTGGAGATTTTGTTAGAAGTTTGATCTGGCTCTTTTTTTAGCTACTTCTATTTTCAAAATATTTCTAACTTGTAACCATTTTCGGGAAGGAAAACTATCAAAAGGCCGGCCTTAGGAAAAAACTTTTGATTTGTTCTTTTGATATAGAAGTTTGATAAGATGATATTTATATCTAGTTGACGAAGAATTGGAAATGCCCTAATATAATGTGCATTCATCAACATCCATTATGGCAAATTATCATCTATTTTCCTTGTGATAAAATGAAAGTTTAACATTTTTTCATGTACTTGTAACTCCCTAATTCTTTCAATCCAAATAAGTGAACAAAGTATCCACTCAAAAATGAAATTTAGATATAGAAATTTCAGTAAGAACTAGCACTAGACTTCTTCCCTCCCCTTTTCTACTTTTCCTCTCTCCTTTGGTTTGTGCTTCCACCGGGCTTTTCATTCAGTTTTATAGAGACCTGGGGAATTTTTTCTAAAAAAGATGTAGAAAGGTGAGGCACTTTTCTCGGCATACCGAAAAAAATCCAGGATGATGGCTTTGAAAGGGCTTTTTCCTTTTCTTTGTTTTTTCCTTTCGCTTTTGTAAAAACCAAACACAGCATTAGTTTTTTTTTTTTTTGGTACAACGGAAGTTCAAACACAGCATTAGTTGTTACACATTTAGACCCTTCTCTTACCTTTATAGGTTGGGTTGTCTTTTTTCTCTAATTTTTTTTTTTTGGGTGATTTGGGGAAGTCCATTTTTTTCTTGTATGATTCATCTCAACATATGTCCAAAAAATAGGTTGTTAAGATCGTTTTAACAAAATCCAACAAGGCAAATACAGTTTGAAAATCGGTTATTTAATCTTTCATCAATATTTCCTTAATTATGGTGCATTTTCATATTTTCATGTGTCTATGCAAGAGAAATGTAAAAGGTACCGTAGAAGATACTATCCAAAGACTGGAAAAAGGATCACCGAAACCAAAAAGATTTTAAGAAATCCAACTCTTTAACAATGTTGATGACAATGACCTTTGGAGCGACTCTTGTGTACTTCATCGCAGAATTGAAGCATTTGGAGGATCCAAGGAAGTAGGAGAGACTGTGATTCGAGCAATCACAGGTTCAGGCCGACAATCCGATGTTAAAGGGACACTGGTACAGTCAAGGTTAAGAGAAGATTCAATGGGCAATGTGAAATACTATGAACTAGAATACAGAGTCGAAAGCCCTTCGTTCCGAAGGCATAACATGGCCGTCTGCTGTGCACGGGGAGGAAGGTTGTTCACTCTCAACGCCCAGGCACCGGAATCGGCCTGGCCGAAAGTGAAAATGGACTTCTACAGAATTGCTGATTCTTTCAAACTGACATCTTGAATGTTTTGCGGCTTGTGCCACTGTTGTTCTGTTACTTTCATAGCAAAGAAAAAAGTGCTATTCTTTTACTGGTCACTTCAGAATACTCAACAAGTACGAGGAGTCGGTAAATCCACTTGAATTAGAATCCAGAATTACAATCTAAAATCTATTTCGACCTCTAAAACTCCCCTTAAATGTAATTTCTCGTTCAAAGATAGCTAAGTTGGGAATCCATAGGCGTCGTAGTGTGGCCAAAACGTCGTCGTTTTGACCGCGAATGGGAATACCTCGCCGATATTTACAAAGTACGTTGTTTTGAGCTCAAATTGGAAAAACACGCATGGAAAAGATATAACTTGAAACTCTAAAATGTCCCTACTCGTCAAAGTTGGTGAACTACTGAGGCCTATTTTGGCCGAAGTAGAAAACATGTTTTTTGCTTTTTTGAATATCAAAAAGTCATGGGATTTGGATTAACTAAATAGCTTTACAATAAGCAAAAAGCAATAATAATAATAATAATAATAATAATAAAACAATTATAATTTGAGAGGTGAATAGAAAAAAGAACAAAAAGGGGTCAAACCAATCCGCTTTTTGCTTTTGACTTTTTTCCAAAAAAAAGTAAAAATCAAATTTAAGTTTGCTTTTCTACTTTGGCTAAAATAGGCCTGAGTGGCCTTTCAAAAATTAAAAAGGCTATTTATTGTTAAATACATAATACCCCTTTCATACATCCAGTAAATAAAGCATTGAAGGGAAAAAATAATTATGATTTTGTTTGGAAAACATCTTTGACTAGAAAAAGTGTTTTTAGAAGAGTAGTGATGTTCACAAACAACTTTAGACACAAATATAAAAATAAAAACTTGGCAATAATAGTAGTGACAAGTTGTAATTTTTACACTCATCTTTTGTATTTTCAATTTTTATCTACAGAAATGGAATAACCATGTCACTATCTTTTAATTAGTTTACTTTTACAAGTGAAAAAAAAAGTCTATATTTACTTTAGAAATTAATACATGAGCATCCACAAATACACAAAAGAGACTTCACAATGAAAAAATTTCTCTCTTTTTGTGTGTAAATTGTGTGCGAAAGGTGTTATCACAAAACAACTTCAGAAATTATAACGTTTATATGGTGGTAGACATTTTGATAAACCATACAAATAATAGTACTAAAAAGTCAATCAAGAAAAATAGGGGAATGATTTTTACGATCGTGAATAATTAAGGTATGCGATAAATAGAAAAGGCAGAGGGACTTACTGATAATTCTAATCTTTATTGAAAGAAGATGGAAGTAAAATTTACAAGGTGGAGAGGGTGGTTTTGAAAGAGAGTGAGAGAGAGAGCACTCAAAGGTCTGGCCTCGAATGAGCAGATTACAATTTTTTATAGGCGCTACGCACTACTGTAGCAGTTACTGTAGTGACGTCACTGATGACGTTTTACAAAATATCTATTACTGTAGATGACGTCATGGATGACGTTTATACTGCTTCTGGAGAGTTATTTTATCGATTTTTCTTTTTCTCTTAAGTGTAAAAATCATTCCCCTATTTTTCTTGATTGACTTTTTCTGAAAAATAGGGGAATGATTTTTACACTTTCCTTTTTTAGTAATAATACTTGATCAAGAAAAATAGGGGAATGATTTTAACTATTAATAGTTCGGATTAATAGTTCGGAAAAATAGTTCAGAAATTATCCCTTTTATTACTAAAATCTTTCGGACCAAGTATTATTTTACCAACCTTTCATAATGTCACATAATGTGGATCTACTATCCATAAAATAATACTCACTACTATCTTATCTTCCATTACTATTTAATCTACCAAGATCTCATCTCGTATACAATCGAGCCTTTGAGCGAAAAAGTGGACAAACAATCGTGACTGATAGAGTGCCGTTCAAAAAAAAAAAAAATCGTAATGGATGGAGTACTACAAATAAAGTAAAATACGAAAATGAAATCCATTACGAAAAGGAAAATGATTTTTCACACCCTCTTTTTTTGGTAATCATTGTACTACAAACAAATATGTGCAATTTTTTTTTTTCACTAAAAAGAGAGAAAATATGTGCAATTACAGGTAAAAAAAAAAAAGAAAAAGAAAAAGAAAAAAGACGCACGTACCCCTCATCCAGCGACGTGTCGTATCAAAATAGCAAACCCCGCTGTTTTAAGCTAATCCATCACTCACTGTGACCCCTCAAACCCAGAGCCCATCACGAAACGCTCAAGCTCTTCCAACCCAGAAAACCCCTCGCCCTTCTTCTCCCCCTCAATTTCCTAACCAATTCTCACATTTTCTCTCATTTTCCTGGAAAATTCATTCTCTATTCATGTCTGTGGCTTTTCAACCTCCATCATTGTGAAAAAAGGTATGTTTCCTAACATCGAAAACCCTAATTTGATCGATGTTTAGGGTTTCGAATTATCTTTAAAACAATACGATGATTTCGGTGATGAACGATAAGGGTTTGGAGTTAGATCGAAATCCCGATTCGATCGCAGACGGAACTGCAGTAAAAGCTAGGGTTTCTGATGACGTCAGCTCTGGTAGTGACGTTAATGGTGAAGAAGAGATTCGAGTTTCGAAAAGTGATTTTGTTTCTTCTAGGGTTTCTGGTGTAGAGGGTAGGGTTTCCGATAGTAGTGAACCAAATCAAAATAGGGTTTTGGAGTTTGATAGGAAAAGGGATTCTGATTTTCGAAATGATGATTTGGGACGGGCAGTGAATGAGCGTAAAAGGAGTGAGAAGAACAGAGGGTCAGAGTTACAACGGTCTAGGGTACAGAAAAATGAGTTTGGGTCCGAGGAAAAGGGGATTAGGGAAATGGGTTCTAGGGAGAGTGCCGAAAAATCGAATGTTTCGACGTTTGATGACTTCGTGGCAAATGGGAAGGACGAGGCGACCGGGTTTGGGCTCTCAAACTCTGTGGGTTATGGTTATGAAGTAGGAGATATGATTTGGGGGAAGGTGAAATCACACCCTTGGTGGCCGGGCGTTATATATAATGAATCATTTGCTTCGCCTTCAGTTCGTAGGACGAAGAGGGAAGGTCATGTGTTGGTTGCTTTCTTTGGTGATAGTAGCTATGGATGGTTTGAGCCAGCAGAGCTAATCCCGTTTGAGACTAATTACTCTGAGAAGTCGAGGCAAACAAATTTAAGAACTTTTGTTAAAGCTGTGGAAGATGCAGTTGATGAGGTTAGCCGGAGAAGTGGTCTGGGTTTGGCTTGCTGCTGCAGGAACCCATATAATTTTAGGCCAACTAATGCTCAAGGATACTTTTCTGTTGATTTGAATGATTACGAGGCTGGAGGGGTTTACTCCGTCAGTCAGATAAGAAAAGCGAGAGAGAGTTTTCAGCCAAGAGATACTCTCGCTTTTATCAAGCAGTTGGCATTGATGTCTAGAGATGAGTTGTATACAAGTATTTATTTTGTCAAGAACAAGGCTACCGTTTTGGCTTATCGAAAGGCAGTGTTCGAGGAGTTTGATGAGACGTATGCTCAAGCATTTGGGCAGCAGCCAGTGCGTCCTTCCCGTGAATCATTGCAAGCAGTTGCTCAGCCTGTTAGGGGTAATTGATTACTTTTTACTTGCATGACTTGTTGGTTAATGTTTTCATGCTTTTTTTTTCCTAAATTTTTGCTTCTGATGTTTTGATTGATCAGATATGAGAACATCACACTTTTCTGGCACTTGTAGCATTCTTAGTAATTTTGGTTGGAGACTTTATACATACATTCTAACATCTTTGTATGCAGAGATTGTGCTAAATGTATTTCGTTACTTGCATATCGTTTTGTTGGTTTTTCCTATAAAAGGTAGTCTAGCGCCAGTCGCCTTCCTACCTTCTTTTGTGCAAGAAAAACTGTCATTGGTGCGTTTTCAAGTGTTGCAGAGTTTTTGTACTTGTGGTTTACTTTTAACAAGGCTAATGTTTTCTAAGATAGGACAGGCTCTGACACTAGAGTTGCGGAACATGTGTCAAAAGAAAGTACCTTAGCCAGCTATTATGACTAAGGAAAATGCTAAAACCAACCCACTATGCTATCGATATGACTGCAAAATTATGTTTGTATATGGGTGAAGGGCATAGGTATATGTGAAATATGTGTCAAACCAATGGGATTTACTATGTATATTTCGAAGTTGACATATTCTTTTTCGCTTTCCACTCACACTGTCACACTTTTTCAACCTCATCGACATTCTTGTGGGCTTTTTATATGAACTTCGTAGGCTTAATTTCTAATTTGTTTGTGTCGAGATTTTTTACTTTTTATGCATTCTCTCTCCACTTTAGAACTGTAAAAAATAATTGTTTGTTGGTTTGATATAAATAGGAGGATTTGTAACTTAAACTTTAAATCTTGAAGTATTTATGTATGAAGCTAGTAGTATGGATGTTCATAATGATATTTTGTTCGGTCATGTTGAGCTCTCGTTATATTTTGAAAATTGCAACAACGGTTTGCCTACTTTTTTTGTAGTCAAGCGCCAGTTGCCCTCCTACCTTTTTTTGTGAGAGAAACATTGTTATTGGTGCATTTTCAAGTGTTGCAAGAGATTATCACTTGTGGGATCGATTTTTTTGTAATGCTATTGTTTCTTAATATAGGACAGGCTCTGGACACTTTTGGATCACAAATGTCTATCTTTTTTGACACAAAAGCTATACATTGCAAGTCCAAAGAAAGTACCCTAGGAACCAGCTATTATAACTAAGGGAAACTCTAAAAATAGCCCAATGGGCTGTTAATAAGACTGCGAAATTGGGTCAGTATATTTGTGAAGTGCATAGGAATATATGAAATGTGGGTTGAATTGTGTAAAATGTGCGCCAAACCAATGGGAAGTATCCCACACGTACCATCACACTTGTTCAAGACATATTTGTAGGCTGTATACATTAACTCCATAGGCTTAATTTCCAATTTGTTTATGTCAAGATTTTTTAGAAATATGAAAAATGATTGTTTATTCTGATATAAATAGGAGGATTCGTATAAAAAAACTTGCAGTATTTATGGGTGATTGTATTTGGATGGATGTTCATGATGATGTTTTGTTCCAAAGTGCATGTCGAGTTCTCTCTCTCTCTCTCAATGTGAAATGATGGTTTACCAATAATGTGTCGTATCTATGTCTCTTTCTGTGCTTAGCGTCTTCTTCTGTCTTCTTGTAAGCGACAGAATCTTTTCAACTGTTTCCTCATTCTCTGTAGGACCCCAGTAGCATTAATGCAGCACAAGGGTGCAGATAGGTTTATAAGTATTGCATTTACATGTTCAAACTGGATGACAAATATATGTGCTTAAAAAGAGAGAGCTATATTGTCGGGGTATTTGGAGCGTTCTGACGATGATCGACGTCATGACAATGCTGATGATTTTCAGATTACCTTATTGTATTGTTAGTAGCTTTAATGTTTTTATTTGCTTTGAATGAAGGAGAAGCAGATAGGGTTCTCTGGTGTTTAATTAAAACAACCATCCCCTCTTCTCTGTTATGCCATTGCCATCAACTGAACTCAATATCTGAAAAATCGGCCTGAACCCTGCTCCAAGGATGAGGAGTTGAGATTGAGACTAAAGAGCCGTTCTTGGTTGCTCTCCTTGGCTTGCTTTTGGGGATTCTCTCTCCAACCTTGGTTGCCGTTGTGGATTTTTTAGATTTTCTTCATGTGTAGAAGTGAAGGCCTTTCTTTGTTTGTTACTTGGTTTCTTTACTTGGCTTGCTATTGGTTTTCTTTCTTTTATCATTTACATTGGTTGCATCCCTCTTGACGCTTCTATCTTAAAATTGATTTACTTATGAAGAAACAGAATGTAGTAGGAAGAAGAAATGGACTGGTTTCATTGGAGTGCTATTTTCTTAGATTGAAGGTTCTGAGCCAGATCCTTAAACTATTGCACTCACTGTCCTTTGTTTTCCACCATTTACAAATGTATTTCTTGGATAACATGATGACGTATTGGTTATGCTATAATCAGTTATATACTTGGCAATAAGAAGATTCTTGAATGTCAAGGTATTCAATGCTGCTATGCAGTTACTGTTATTTGAATTAGTTCATCAGGTTGACGTCTGTGTAAAGTCAGTGAACTGAATAGTATATGGCTATTTGTGCAGCTTGTTGCTTATGTTTATCACAGAAGTGGTTCTTAAACAGAGGTTCTTTTTGGGGTTTAACTGCAATACTGTTGATTGCAACCACTGGTTTCTAAGTTTTATCATTTATGGCATGTTCAAAATTTCAAAGTTGTGGTGGATAGTTTTAAATGCTTTTATGTTGGAGTTGGTGTCTTTTGCAATGCAGTACTCTTTTAAATTCTACGGTAGAGCAATGATCCTCTGCAGATGTCCTTTTCTTTTCTCTTTCTGTACGCCAGTCATTGGGAGAAATAACCGTCAAGATTGTTCGTACTAAGCTTTGCTAGCTTTTTGCTAGGTGATTAATAAGTGAAGTCCCTTTGAACTCTCAAGTCGTTGAGGAAATTTGTGATGGCTGTTACGTTATCCTAGGGGGAGATACACGTCAGAGGAGATGTGCCTTACTGACTGCAGCAATTTTGTTTAGAGTAGAGCCACATTTAGTATTTTTGCTGCTGCTCATTTCTGTTTTTACTCGTCTTTTTTCCTAATTCTTAGCGAAGTTGGAATATATCATTTGGAGTATCCGAGTATTATTACTGCTTATTCTTCTTGGATGTACTTATACATGTTGGGTAGTCAAGCACATTTACCAGATATTCCTTCCCCAGCTCTTAATTGTCCAATCTTGGTCTTTGTTGGCTATAGCTGTAGCATGTGACAAAAACTTTTGAGGCATAACAACAGAAGAGCTTTTTAGTAGCTAGCCTATAAGTGACTCGCATTTGAAATTAAGTACTAAAAAGCATGTTTTTTTTAACATATTAACTCATATTGGTATTACCATTCAAGTTATAATTGTATTGATTGGGCCTTTCATTTGTTGGATAAATCCCGTTGATATGGCTTGATACACCACATGACAACAAAATGTACAACTTATCGGTGAAAATGAATCAGTGTTTGTGGACTTTAGGATTTGAATTGCAGTGCTTCTACTGGGCATAGAAGCAATACTTCCCTGGCAGCCCCTTTCGGTCTTTAGCTTTTGGGTATCCTTTCATTCACCCATGTATTATCTTTTTTGTCTTGCAATAAATTATCATAGTATGAATATTTCGTTTTACTGCAGAGAAATTGTTGATTTCATATTTTTATGCAGGAACTCTTAATTTTGTAGATCCCAAAGTTTAATGAGCACGACTTATGCTGTTGGCAGTACTTTATGCATCATTAAGACTGGAGTTTGCTTGTTAAATCTTACTTGCATTATCTAGTGGTTTACAAATTAAACTACTTGCATCATCTTATTTTGTCTCTTGTCAATTTGGCAGCTCCATTGAGTGGGCCAATGGTGGTGGCAGAGGCCTTGGGTAAGCGGAGGAAGATCTCTACAAAACCCAGTAAATTGAAAGAGCAAGAAAATAAAGAGAACTACCTCTTCAAAAGGAGAGACGAATCAAGTGAGGGGAAAATCCACCAAAAGGGGCAAGGAACTTTATCTAGGCAACCTCCGTCCGCAGCGTTTTCAGTTGGTGAACAAAAAAGGGCTGATGGAAGTCTGGTTGAGCCCCCTTCTATGTCTGCTGAGACTTCTTCACGGCGGCAAGCTCCAAAGTCATCCTTCGATAATGGAAAGGGTGCTCTTCCGGAATCAAAAGGTGTTGACAGGACAATGAACTTGAAACATGATCGGCAGAGGGCAACTACATCTGGGTTAGATGAAGGCTTCCACCAACTTCCAAGTCTTCCAGATACAGATGAGGAAGGAAAACATGTTTCACAGGAGATTGATCCGAAGCTTCATGGTCAGGATCCAAGAGCGCATATTGACACTGGGAAAAAGAAGGCCAAGCTTCTTAAACGTCCCGTTGGGGAACTGGGTGTTGAGAAATCTGCCCCAGGGGAAAAGAATATGAAAAAGAAGAAAAAGATAGAATTTGGTATTGTAAAATCATCTGATCTGGTTATTGAGAAATCTGCCCCAGGGGATAAGAAGAAGAAAAAGAAGAAAAATATAGAATTTGGTATCGTAACATCCTCTGATCTCATGCAGAATCAGGCTGCTGCTGGAAAAGGTGGGCCAAGTAGTTCATTGGTGCCTGACGCTATTGGGAAGCGGTCAACATTTGGCATGGGTGATATTGATCTCAAGCTTCCACAGTTTCTGAGTGATTTGCAAGCTCTGGCCCTCGATCCCTTCCATGGGGTGGATAGTCAAACTGTACAGAAGGCCTTTTTGAATTTTCGGTCAGTTGTTTACGAGAAAAGCTTTTCCCCAACTGATATGGAGTCTAACGAAGTTGATGCCTCTAAATTGACAGCTGGCAGTTCTGTGGGTTTTGAAGTTCCATCCCGGATTAAAGATCAGCCATCTCCTAAACACCCGAAGCCTCTAATCAGGCCTGATGACCCAACAAAAGGCGGCCGGAAACGTGGCCCTTCTGATCGTCAAGAGGAAATTGCCTCAAAGAGGTTGAAGAAAGTGGAGGAGTTGAAGTCTCTGGCTGTTGAAAAGAAGGCTGCTCAAAAACCCCAAGAAACGCATAGAGATGGAAAAGAAACAGTGGTTATTAGACCGCCGAAACTATTGAAACCAGATTCTGTCAAGAAAACAACCGAATCGACATCGGGATCTGAGCTTAAGGCACGTGTACGTGCGATGTTGATTATGAAGTTTCCTCCCAATACGAATCTCCCATCCGGATCTGAGCTTAAGGCCAGGTTGGCTCGTTTTGGGCCGCTGGATCATTCAGCCACCCGCGTTTTCTGGCAGTCTTTTACGTGCCGTGTTGTTTTTCTTCATAGAGCTGATGCTGAGGCAGCACACAGGCATCTTAGCGGAAGTAACTCCTCCTTGTTTGGCAATGTGAATGTGAGATCCAGCATTAGGGCGATAGGAGAAATGGGACCCGAATCAGAAAGCAAAGTTCAAAGAGAAGATGCAGTCGAACAAAAACCACTGAAGCCGCAGCCGGTGGTTCAGCTCAAGTCGTGCCTGAAGAAAGCGGTGGGCGAGGAGGCGGCTGGGGCGGTCACCACCGGTGGCGGCGGCGGTGGTGGTGGTAATGGTAGTGGTAGCAGTAGAGGGACCCCTCGTGTAAAATTTGTGTTGGAGGGAGGAGAGAGTAGCGGTGGTGGGGGTGGTGGTGAGCAATTGATAGTTGGTAATAAGAACAACTACTTCAACAATACTACTACTAGTTTTGCTGATGTTGGTGGTAAATCTTCTTCTTCATCTTCTCATGGAATGGAAATTAATTCTAGTAGGAAATTACAAAAGGGTATCCTTCCTCTTCCTCCTGCAACAGAAAAACTTCCAAACACTTCAAATAATATGGGCTACGGTGAAGTAGCACCTCGCAATATTCACAATTTTAATGCCAATATGTCTCGGGCCGGGCCAAACCCAACACATATAGACATTGCTCAACAGATGCTTGGCCTTCTCACGAAATGTAATGATGTAGTAACCAACGTGAGTAGCTTTCTGGGTTATGTGCCATACCATCCCCTCTGATGAGAAACTTTGCAAGAGTTCGATGAGGGGAGAAATCATTTGGGCCGATTTTCGGAAGAAGTTCCTATCTTGTGGGAAGAGTTAACTGCACAAGAAAGGCCGCCGCCGAGTTTGCCGTTGCCGTCGAAGGGGTTTGTTAATTTAGAGAACCAAAGAAACTGAAACAAATGAATGATTTGTACTCCAATATCGTGTATACACCGAAGTGAGTGATACAACTCCTTTTTATTTCATGTTTTTGCTAGCGTTTTATTTAGATGTTTCTGTCGTAAAGCTTTTGTTAGTGACATTTACATGACTTTTTTGTTGTTTGCAAATAATGTCATTAAAATATGGCTGAGCTCTGGCTACCATCGGGCACTTGGAGGCCACTGGCAAATGGAGCGGGGTGTTGGCACTCCAAGGCCTATCTTGTGGTTAATTAGGCTTCTCCCTCTCTTATTTGGCTCTCATTTGATGCGACATGTTTATATGGATCTATTACATGCACTTCATTAAGAAGATTATTTGGGGATCCGGATCCATTATTTGGTACTGTTAAAAGGAAAATACTAATCGAAGCTTTAAAAATATTGATACCACTTTGCTGTGACCAGTTTTTTATTTTCTTACTATTGATTAATAGTAATCAAGAATAAGTCAATATGCTTGTTTGGTGGTAATTGCTTGCTAAGCGGGGGCCCTGTAGTTCATTGTTTCGATTAAAATTCGAGCGTTCATTACCGAGATGGACGGCCGGATGAACTCACTGCAAGTAAGACTTAAGGATGTATACATTCCTTTTAGCACGCGCATGGCTGTATCTATCTATCTATCTATCTATCTATCTTTAAATATACTATAGCAATGTACTTGGAGCTTTCAAAAGGCTCCAAACCTCAATCCCTCAATTATCAGATTTTTGCTTTTTAAAATTTTCTATAATGCCTCTCGGCAGTTTTTTCCTGTAAAAAAAAATAAAAAATAAAAAGAATACCCACGTCTCTCATCTCTCTCTTTAATACTAAAACCACCCACGTCTCTCATCTCTCTCTTTAATACTACACCTGTCAAAAAATCCTTAACCCATTCGGCAGTTTTTTCCGGTCAAAAAATCCTTAATCCTTAATACTACCCATGTCTGTCTCTCCTCCCTCCCATCAATTAAGTCTCCACGTCTCTCCTCTCTCTCTCTCTCCCCATCAATTTCCAATTCTCATATTCTTGATTATTCGGGACCAATTTGGCCAATCGGTTCTTGAAAAAGAAGTAATATATGAAAACAAAAGCCATGAAATCTACAAGGAGATTGTGGTTAACAAGGTTCAACAATATTTGCCAATTTTTTTTTTCCATTATTCCTTTTTTTCCCTTAGAAAAATTATTGGTGGCTTTTGCATTCTTACAGATGTACTCATGGGAAGATTTCTGATGTATTTATAATTGATGTTAACTTAACGTGTCGTTGTTCAGTTATGCGATTGTATAGGTTCTCACGGTGACCGTATTTGATTTTATTTGTGCTCTCGCCTTCTAAAAGACACTTGAACATCACTATTAGCACTCTTTTTTGGGGTTAATTAAGTCATATAACGATATGATAGTTTGAGAAGGTAGTTTTATTTGTTTTGGTGCAACGTGTTTGATGCATGCTAGCATCGTTCCCAGTTGAGGTTTCCTAATTCCTACTCTCAACTGCATATGACTTTTCCTTTTTCTACAACACAACAGGTAAATGTCCGTCAACTTCTCTATTTTTTCTCCCCATTTTCCCCCAATTTCTTTCTAAACTTGCAGACCAAATCCTCTCCATTTTTTTGTTCTGCAGGTTCAAATGTGTTCAACTTCGAACCGCAACCGCAGCGCCCCAACTACACCGAACCAAGTTCTAATGTGATAAAAAAAAAAAAAAAAGTTCTCCCCAATTATTTATTTTATTACATGTTTGTTGTTTATACGTCGTAATTTGTGAGTCAAGTTTGATGTTAGAAAATTGAAATGAATAAAAAAAGTTCCCATGGTTCGATGTTTTTTTTTTCTTTTTGGGTTAAATCAGCCCACCATTTTTTATTATGCTACCAAATATGCCATTTACATGCATTATGTGTTCATGTTATCTCGCCCGTGCATAGCATGGGTTCAACGCTAGTATCTATACTCTATAGCAATTTTTTTTGCCAACAAAACTCTCTAAACTCCAAATCCTAATCTCTCCTTAAAAATAGGTTTCCCCTCACACACCCTCCCACGTGGCTATGACGGAAAAAATCCCCCCCTTCCTTCGCCACGTTCGATGGTTTTTACATACTGAAAACTCCCATCATGTATAATGGTGGATAGTTATCCCATGTTCATTTTACTCTTTTTTTTTTCTTTGAATTTTTTTTAAAGCCATACACTTGGCACACGATGCATGTTGGCCCTTTCAAAACCGAAATGTCTTTGAAAATTAACAAGTTATATAAACTATAACTGCTATTAACAAGTTATATAAACGTTGGGTTAGTGGCGAATCCGGGGGAGGCGCTGTGCGGTAGGTGTTGTGCGCCTTGTTGTGCGGCAAAACTACGTCGTTTTGCTCATTTTCTTAGTATATCTAAGGGCCTTGTTTGGAGAGTTAAGTGTGGGGTTTAATTTTGGGGTTCAATTTTAGGGGATTTAGACTCTTTGGGGTAGGGTATATTGGGTTTAGGCACTTGGATTTAGGTACTTTGGGTTTAGGCATTTCTTTAGGCACTTTGGGTTTAAGCACTTTGTAATGGTTTTTTCTTCCTCCAAACAAGGCCCTTGGAAGCTTTGGAAGTGTGCAAAAAAATCAAGCAAAATGACGTAGTCTTGCCGCACAACACGGTGCACAACACCTACTGCATAGCACCCATCCCGTTGTGCTCATTCTATACACAATTTGTTTTGCCTACAAAACTCTACAACCCCATATCTATTTTTTCAAGGCCATACACTTGGTACTATGCATGTTGGCCCTTTCAAAACTGAAATGTCTTTGAAAATTAGTAAGTTATATAAACTATAAATGCTACTTGCCAAAACCAACAAATTGTTCCATGAAATTGATTGATATAAAAGATCAATTATTTATATGGAATTTCCAACGACTCATCGTATTAATTTGTAGGGTGAATGACGAGACAGTGGGAAATGGGGCAAAAATTCCCAAAATGATGGTGAGGTTTTCTCGAATCACTGCTAGCATGAAACGGAAAATTATAATTACACATACATTGAACCAAATTATGAACGGACAGTTCTACCCCCAATATCATGGAAACTTATCATTTTCACCTCGTGTCTCAAAAGCCATCCCCCTTCTTCCTTACCTGTGATGTACGGACAATACCCACGCCACCGCAGAGGCGGCACCGACGCGACCCACCTCTCCTTCTAGCCGCAATTGCAAACACGTGAGAGTTCTTCTCTCACCATAAATGAAAACTCGCACATAGTTTCAAACATGTGATAGTTTTTTTTTTTTTTTTTAACTAAAAACATGTGAGAATTGAGACCCACGTACCCAATTGCAATCAATTTCAGTAACCGGAGAGAGGAGTGAGTGAGATGTTGAAAAATAGCCATTGCTCCTTAAACAAAAAACCGTTGCACCTTGACTGAATTAACATGGCACCCTTTGAGAACAATCATTGCTCCTTAATCAAACTTTGAATAAGAACGACTGGGTTGCTAGTATGATAAATCCAAATTTTTTTGGGGAAAAATAACTATTGCTCCGTTGATAAAACAATTTTGCACCTTGAGTGAATTATTTTGGCTCCTCGTGATAATACTATTGCACCCGAATGAGGATGAATGGGTTGCTAGTGTGTTGTTTTAATCCAACTTTTTCAATTTGGGAAAAACTAACTACTGCTCCTTTGATTAAACAATATTGCACCTTCAGTGAATTAACATTGCACCCTTTGAGAGTAACCATTGCTCCTTAACCAAAATTTTTATTTTGAAAAAAAATAGCAATTGCTTCTTAAACGAGAAAAGTTGCACCTTTGATGAAACAATGTTGCACCATTTGAAAATATCATTGCACTTTTTATTTTGGAAAAAATAACAATTGCTCCTCAAATAAAACAACATTGTACCTTGAGTAAATTATTTTGGCACCCTTTGTGAATGTCATTGCACCCGAAACAACATTGCACTTTGAGTGAATTATTTTGAATTCAACTTTTTATTTTGGAAAGAATAACCATTGCTCCTTAAATGAAACAACATTGCACCTTGATTGAATTATTTTGACACGCTTTGAGAATAACATTGCACCCAGGAGTGCAACACATTTACATGCAAGGGGCAATTGAACTGGACCCAAGGTGCAATGGTGAGAATCTAGATAATTATATATGGTGCTAGTTTGGGAAAACATAGAGCAACTCATGTTTTACAAAGTGCAACAATTTTCCCCATAAGGAGCAAGAGTTATTGATTAGCAAATCAAATCAAGAAGTTCTTATACAATTTATCAAACTGGATAACCAAATCTGAAATCTCTAAACCATATGAGGAGATTCTTCGACAACTTTTTCGAGAAATTTAAGCCAAAATCAAGAAGTTCTTCTGCAATTTATCAAAGATATACCATAAAATTTTGGTTCCGAGATCGGCTCTTGAGTTTCCATGGTCGCTGGCGCCAAGATCGGTGCACCATCACCAGTCACAGATTTGAGAGACGTGAGATGTGGAAAGAGCGAAAGAGCGAAAGAGCGAAAGAGCGAAAGAGAAACTGAGATTTAGAGAGGCTTAAGAGAAGAAGAAGATTTGATCTTAAGAGAAGAAGAATAACTGCAACAAGCAGAGCCCCTCAATATCGATTTGTTCGGGAAAGGGGATCTAGCTTTTTACCTTGACTTGATTTGGTGGAAGAGGGGTTATTTGTGAAGGATTTTGAAGCCCTGGGTATTTTTGTCCGGTAATTTTTCCCATACCATGAATCTGGAATTATTATTCCTCCACCCATTGCTTAATGATATCCAAAAAGTGTCATGAAAGTGGAATATTTTGTCCCTTCCACCTCTGAAGTGGAATATTTTGTCTCTTCCACCTCTGAACAGTCATTTCCCCATTATTTGTATGTAACACGAATAATGCTCACCAAAATAAAAAATCAGTGATGAATATTACTGTAAATCTGAGATACACAAATGGATCGTTTGTCAAATTGTTGAGAGAATTTTTTTTCCCCCAATGGTCAGTATATCCAGATCAGTTTATGCTAACCACGACTAATCCCTTTTCTGATCCAGAAATTTTTGGATGCAAATATGATACCGATGATAAAGGGTCACTGACTAGGGTATTTTTTTTCTCAAATTTCTCCCTCCCTCCTACCAAAATCTGGACTGTCTCAAACACTTTTGAATGGTCGAGATGCGTGCATTGCCATGTGGTACCCATCCGACACCCAAGTTTTTCTCCTCCAATCAGGTCAAAATCGTCCACTCCAGAATTATTTTTCTGTAGCCTAACCCTAAGAATTGAACCCGAAATAAATACGTGGAGAGCAAATTCACCAAACCACCGTACTAAAAAAGGGGGACCTAGGGTTCTCGACTTCCCGTTGCGAGTCAAGTCACTACATTTCCGTAGTGACCTCAATTGTGAGTCTTTTGAAATTTTTAGTATTTCAGATCTAAACTGTTTATTTTTTCAAGAACGTTGAGCACATTATGAATACAAAAAAAATGATGATCTCCAAAGATTCATAGACACAGAATTGAGAAAAAGTTGTCTTACTGTGTATTCTCTAAATGATATTTGCAATTCCTATAAATGGTATCCGAATATATGACTACTAATATTAAATTAATTTGACTTTTTATAGAAATAATTTACTCAATATTCTTGACAAATTATATGATTGCAATCCTAA